>JANHFR010000551.1:2880-17928 GCA_032468015.1 Mimophis mahfalensis | reverse complement strand
TGGGTCTTTTTCCTAGGCTCTGGAACGAATTAATCCATTTCCAATGCATTCCTATGGGAAACCAATTTTCGACTTACCAATTTTTCGACTTACAAATGTGCATTTGGAATGGATTAAATTCGTAAGTAGGGGGACTACTGTATTACCTTCATTCAAGATATATCTAGTTAGACTACTTCAAGGACTGTATTCATATCTGGGCACTAAACTTTAAAAAGGATCAGACAATCTGAATTCCAAAAAGACAATGAAATGATCTGGAAGTTAGAAATTACTCCTACAGAGAACTGAAGAAACCGGATATATTTAGCCTTGAGGAAAGAAATAACAACAGAATTAATATGACAGCACTCTTCAAATACTTGAAAAAATGTCCTGTTGAAGTCAAAGCCTATTCTCTTTATGTCAGAGAGCCCAATGCAGAATAATGGATTAATTAATGAATAATGGATCCACAGGAAGGTAGATTCCAAATAAACACTTTGGGGAACAGATCCCAGGAGGACAGGAGGTTCCCTTCTACAGAATGTGTCCAAAAGAAAGTAGCAAATTATCTGCTTGGAATATTATTATTTTTTCAGGATTCTACATTGAACAATAAATTGGAAGCAGCAGCAAACCCCAGTAACCTGTTTCTCTGCAATTTCTCCAGCAGCCCCTTCAAATAGGAATGTGCTCGACCTGATTATTCTCTAATCACTCTACCTTATTCATGGAATTTTACATAGATTGAAACATTATTTTCTCTTCAGTACTCTCCCATCTACTCCTACTATTTCTTCCATCTTATCTCAGAAAAATCATTACAGCAGAAGTACAAGAAATGTATTTCTGGCAGATTTTAATATTAATTTTTTTTATTTGCCTCTTTACAATATTTTTATTTTGAAATGTGAAGTATACACAAGAACATAATTTACATAACTGAGTTTCAAAAGTTGTAATTTTTCTTTTAAGAAGAAATAAACACACACAATTATCAGATATATTCTGCAGTTCTTGGTGTGTTCCATTACCATATTAAATATATTAAAGGCTTCTATATCTGACATTGTTTTGCAGAGTGGTATGAGAAATTCTATGTATACAGAATAATATGAAGAATGATTCCAGAGTAATATGACATTTGTTATTTCTTTTGTCAATCAAAACCCAAGCCAATGGTTTTATTTAATATACCAACCCAGAGACAAAACTGTCATAAGTTTCAACTATTATTAAATTAACTGCCTGCTATTTTCTCATCCTGCAGCACACTTCCAATCTCAGTGATCTTATGTTTGAATTTTTGGCCCTGAGATGCTTCTTTGTGGACAATGAAAGGGAAGGAAGAAAAAACGAAAATACATGTACCAGTTTTAGTCCGGCAGCTACTCTACTAAGGAGACACCTGTTATTCAAACAATTCAATTCTCGGTAGATTAATTCTTCTTTTGACCTACAACAAAGGGTTAAATACAATACTGACCCCAGGTCAGATACTACTGACAAGAAAACAGGATCGGCACATTTCTGAAAAGTGACCATCACCACTCAACTTGAGATGACAGCAACTGGGAGGTACATTTGGTGTTTAAAAATGGCTCAGCATTAATATGAATTTAATGAGCACTGAAAATTGACACATGTCTACTACTACTAACAGATGTTTTACTGCCCTTCTTTGACCTATGCAAATTATGCTTGCCTTGCTTTCACTTCTTCTACTCATATATGTTTCCTTTTCCTGTTTGGTTATGTTTACCTTAAATTATATGAAAGTTTGGAGACTCCGGCTGATATCCACTACCAATTATATCCTCATAAGCCCAACTGAGTACATTAGAGGAAGGAAGTAATGCTGTAGCTCAGTGGTAAGCTTGTCTATTGCATCTGTGAGGTCCTGGATACAGTCCCTGGCTCCAATTTAAAGGCTCTAAAATAGAACACCTCCCTTAGGCATGAAGCCAGTTGGATGACTGTGAGCCAGTCATTCTCTCAGCCCTAGGGAAGAACCACTTCCCAAAACATTGCCAGAAAAACTGCATGGATGTTAGCCATGTGGTCACCAGGTGTCAGGGTGACTTGAAGGACCATTAGAAGAACATTTAAACAGCACATCCTCTTGCACTCAAACAGCCTATTTTGGTGAATCATCGAGCTGAAGTATCAGACAACTGTATTTGATTGTCTAATTGAGTTGAAGTAGAATTATACAGTCATTGCTAATACCTATAAAAAGCAAGACATCAATAGATATAGTGCTTTGGTACCTTGCCATTGATGTTTTGAACAGAAAATGGTCCCAGTTTCTCTTTTTCTCATAATAGGAATATCTATGAACATCCTACATGCCACTGTATTTTGATGCCGAGTTAGTGGATTTAGTACTACAGTGGTAATTTGCAAAATGAATCATTGTACTGGAGGAAGAACTCAAAGGAATGAAGGACTGAGACATTTTTATTAATAGAGGCAATAACATCATATAGGTTATCTTTTCAGATTTTCCTGTTTTCTAAGAATTTATTGACAACAATACTGGAGGAACGACTGTTTTTCCAGTAGCAAAACATCAAAATGGGCTAATCCTATTATAATGCAAAATATCTGGGGGAAGCTTAAACTCATGAAATGATTGTGTTGTGTATGTCTCTCTCCCAGAGCGCTTATGCTATATTAATTCTACATACATAATACACACATACTTTTTCCACATATGATTTAGCATACTTGAAATGCACTTGCATTTCAGAATTCTCTGCCAAAATCTTCAGGAGCACTCCCATTTCAGGTGACATTTTAAAAATCCTTTAAAAATATATACAATTAAAAATAAATGAATTTTATGCAGCAAACATGTTTTACTTAGCAACCATATTGTTTTAGAGCAAGGATCAAATTACTTAATGGAATCAGAAACAACAGATAATTTTACTTACCCAGGATTTCCTAGATCTTAATCTGTAAGCCTTCAGGACTCAATTTTATATTTATAAACATTTGCAACTCTGACATTTTCCTGACCTGGGTTTATTCATTTAGGATTCTTTTTTCTTTCCTACTTCTTTCTTTGTTATTTTCTTTTGCAAACAATTGGGAGACTTGACAATTGCAGTTCTAAATTCTATACCAACCCCTTTGAAAACTCCAGAAGGAAGACTTCAGGTCCTAATCCCTTTCTATCTCTTCCCTTTAGAGTTGTCTGACATCAGGATATCATGACCTGAAACAAAAATTTGCTGCCAGAAATGGAGGCTAGCAGAATAAGTTGGAGAAAACAATGGGATTCAAGCCACATCTACAATTTCATAGGGAGAACTCCAAAGAAATATATGGCTATGGTAGACATAATTTCCAAAATTATACATATTGTTATAATGTCATTGTATGTTTTATAGTATACAGAAAACAGTTTTGTTTCTATTCTGGAGACATGCATCCTATCTGCTATAGTAAATCCTCTCTTTATGGAAGTGGTAGTTTCATTTGGACATGTTTTTAGTTTCTTTTGCAGCTCATACTGTTGCTTTGAACCAGTTCATTATGGAGCTAATTATTGCATAAGATTTATGTAAGGCAGACAGTCCTCTTTGCTGCTGTATGTACCACTAGTTCAACAGCTATGATCTATGCTGCTCCCTCAAGTACAAGATTTACTCTTCCATAGATTTGCACCATGACAGTACTTTTGCATATGTTTGTGAAAGCAGAGCCATGGGGAATATCATGTTTTAATTTTATATAATTAGAAATTACTCATCTCTCCTCCCTGAATAATAACCACTTTTAAAATCTGGATGTTAGTATATGGAAAGCAAGCTATACATCTTGCTTTATTGAACAGTAGTCTATATGGTATGGTGAGTTAGTACAAATGTAATTAACTGCAAGTACATCCTACAAGATAGCAATAGAACTTAGGCTTGTGTACTGCTTTTCAGTGCTTTACTGCCCTCTCTAAAAAGTTTAGAGCATATTGTCCCCAACAATGTGGGTCCTCTCTGAAGGTTGGATCTCTGAAGGATGGAAGACTGAGTCAACTTTGAGTTGCTCAGAATCAAATTCCTGGAGTAAGCAGTGAGTTAGCCTGCAGTACTGCATTTTAACCACTGCGTCACCATGGGTCTCATGAATGAACAAGTGAATGCAAATTTGGGTTAGGGGACAGAATGTAAATTCAAAGATCTCTTTCAGCTCCAAAACCACTATCAATTTTATAGAATGTTAGTTCAAGGAACACTAGTGATCTCAATGTAATGGTGAATGCATCCTATAGATAAACAACTGACAGCCACGATGATACCCATAGTAGTTTAAGTCCCAGTCAGAAGGCATAATACAGTATGTCAGATTCTAATACTTTATAAAATAAATTATTTTTATAAATAACCAAATGTAATAGTTTGATCCATTTTAGATCGTTTTTGTGGCTCCGT
Organism: Mimophis mahfalensis; assembly: GCA_032468015.1. NCBI lineage: Eukaryota > Metazoa > Chordata > Lepidosauria > Squamata > Mimophis > Mimophis mahfalensis. The sequence goes on along the minus strand of JANHFR010000551.1, from coordinate 13,510 downwards.
CACCTAAGCCTGCCCTCCGAGAGGATAAAGACTCAGAGGAGGAAGGAGAGGAGCTGCCAAGTCATTCCCCCCATTACTACATCAGCCAGAGTCCTCTGGCAGCCTGATGCATCAGCTTCCAGTTGATGAATCTCTGCCAGGTCCCTCCTCCCTCTCATTGCAGCAGCCCCCACCTGATGAACCACAGGAAAGGGCTGAAAGTGAATCAGAAGCAGCTGGTGACTCATCGTGGCTTGATCTGATACGTCGTAGAGAAGATAGGCGTAGACAACAGCACAGTCACCTGAGAGTTCGGAGGGTGTAGGCATGGTAAACTACACCCTATAGAGGGTATATATGATTGCTGCTGATTGCAAAGTCTCATGACAAACAAAGGTTCAATCTTCTGCAGTCACATTGGCGTTCTTCTGAGAAAACTTTGTGAATACTTAATGAACTCTTTTCAGCAGTTACTAAAACTGAGTTATTGCTTGACCTCTTGCAGATAACTTTTTCTGCCAACAGACCGTTTACTTTCCGTTGCTAAAGAACTATCTGAAGTTAATAATACAGGTATAACTTAACCCTTGTCTGCTGTGGTTTTTGCTGTATATTTCCCTGAGTTTATACACTACCAGTGGGAGGTGGACAGAACAGACGGTTGCAGTGTCCTGGGGTGTGGGAGTTGGGTCATGCGATCCCCTTTTGTGACCTTCTGTTAAGATTCACATAGCAAGAGGGGTCTTAAGATGGGGCAAAATTTCCTTAAGAAATTTTTCGCTTAGCAACAGAAATGTCAGGCTCCAAGGTGGTTGTATGTCAAGGAGTAACCTGGGCTTATTGAAGTTTGACAGGCTGCCTCTTCAGTTCCCTGGTGCTGAACAGGCAGAGCCTCCATGTCCATTAAACAACAAACCATGGTTGGGCCTTAAGCGCTTACAAAAGTTGCTCCACCTGTATGCTGGTTTTTAATGCTGCGGTTTGGCACAAGGCGCCCAGTTTCACAATACCTATTTTTCTGAGAAAAGAAATGTTAACAGAAGAACAACTGTTTGGCAGCTGGACTTTGGCAAGTCCAGTTCAATAAACAGTTTGATATTTTTGTTTTGGTCTTTTTGGGGGGTTTCTTTTCCCCCGAAGGGTAAATAGAGAAATGGTTCGTTACAGCTGCTCCAGCGTGAATTTTAAATTACCCAGCCCTCATTATGTTATTGCGAAAAATCACTCCCTTTGTGCTCCAATGCACTTGTGGTGATTTTAACAGACAGGAGTTTCTGGAATGATCCCCCCCCCTCAGATACTGCACAAGATATTAATTATTCCAGCATTAGGAATAATTGCAGCGGTGTGTGTCGTTGAATGAATCAGCAGGAAGCTGGATTTTTACGAGCTTTCTGAATTTAGTAGTTGCTTCAGAGACACAGCTCAGAAAATATTCTTCTTTGGCAGGAAAAAAAATACCTGGTTTGGCTAGCCTGGCTTGCTATTTCGTAATCAGGCGTGGAAATTTTGGACTCCAGGCACACATAATTTCCATACTTTGCGTATTAAAATATCGACGGGTTTATAGCTCTGCCTTTGGATGTTTCCATCCTTATGTGGACAAAATGATGAATTTTGTACCTTAAGCAAGATGGTGGCAGTAGAGGTAGTCCTCCACTTAATAACATCTCATTTACTGACCACTTGAAGTTACAACGGCATTGGCAAAACATTGGCCTCATCCCCTTGGTCACATGACCAAGATTCAGGCACTCGGCATCTGATTCACATTTATGACGGTTGCAGTATTTACAGGTTCCCAGGATCCCCTTTTGTGACCTCCTGACAATAGGAAAGCCAGATTCTGTGTGACTCACTTAACAACTGCATTGATTCACTCAACAATGGAGGCAAGAAAGGTGGTAAAACAGGGCAAAACTCACTTAACAACGGCCTCGTTTAGCAACTGAAACATGCTGAAAATTTGTGGTTCAATGAATCTGGCTTCCCCATTGACTTTGCTAGCCAAAAAGTCACAAAAGAGGATTGTGGAACACCGCAACCGTCATAAATAAGAGTCAGTTGCCAAGTGTCTGAATTTTGATCATGTGGCTCTCGGGATGTGGCAATGGTCGTCCATGTGAAAAACGATCATAAATTACTTTTTTCCGATGCCGTTGTCACTTTGAATGGTCACTAAATGAACTGTTGTAAGTCGAGGATTACCTGGGTTTACTTCCTCTGGGCTGAAAATGAAGAGAATGGATAAAACAGGATTGCTGTAAGTAACCGTATGATGATAAATGACAAGTTGGGGACTTAGTTTCGTCTTTTTTCCTTTCCATCTCTTTGACCTTTTGTGTCTATAGGTGTTGTGTTCCACACCCGAAAGGCATGGATCGAGACTATTTCTTAAGAACAGAGTCTTTTATTCTCAACGCCCCCCCAAGAGTCCATTCTTGTTGAAATAGTTTGAACGTTTCCAGAAGCCTCTGGCAAGCCTCCACACTCTTCTGGGCAAAATGCCAGTTGTCCAGATAAGAGATAATCACTCACGCGAATTAGTCCGCCATCCGAAACTCTCAGATGAACTGAAATGCAGAGACCAGTTGGTAAAACTGAATCCCAGGAAACAAGGCAAACCACAATAGAACCAGACACAATCCATGGCACTCCAAATCTCTCAGTTCTCTGTGGAGGTCTGTTTCCAACCACACCCCTTTTAACTCGGGTGTGGCCGATTACCGGTCAGCTGTGGCTCTCCTCCATTGCTGCTGCCTTCTCAAGGGCCTGCATGTCCTTGCATTAATCAGGGCCTCCTCTCCGCTGCTATCAGAAGCTGAAGGTTCCTGATAACTAGTGGATGGACCAGCCACAGGCACAGTCCCAGCAGCTGGTTCCTCCCCGACTCTGACTCCAGGTCTCCCTCGGAGTCGGAATCGGCTGCCAGATCCGCAGCATGCTGCCGAGCCACAACAGTAGATAATTTTACAACTCCTTGTGGTTACATCACATCCAGACCTTGCTTTTTCCAATTCTTGTTTTAAAATATCCAATGAAATGAATAACCCAGGATTTCCGGTAGTCTGTCCCCCAAGAATTAATCTGACCCTATCTTAGCTTTCTAGCTCAACTAAGCTAACTGTCATAGCTTTCTAGCTCAATTTCTCTCAGAATATCCAGAGAGAAATATTAACATTCAACATCAATGATAACAGACATCGTTGCAAGAGAATTAAGACTCTCTTAAGAGTTGTTTATTGCAAATAGAACACAGCATTTTTCTGTTGGTAAACATTTCATTCTCAGTCTGGTGTGGAGTTCATCTCTTGGCTGAGTAATAATATTCAATCACTTCTATTTTCCTCTAGAAACTGTAAACATAATAATGCCCATTCTTAAAATATGGATGATGTGGTCTTGATTCTCTAAGCAAATAATTTGCCAGTTTTTCCATCCTGGATCAGTGCTTTTAATTGCACACAATTAGACAGCTTCCTTGTGTGATAAGTTTTAGATTGCCAATAAAGGACGTGGCATTATCAGTGGAATCATCGCTGTTACTCAATAGCATCCCGAGACCACTTCCATTTTCGGTTCTAAAGTCACCAAAATATTTGTGACATCTGTGCAAATTGAAATGGTGTTGTGTTTCCCCCCTCTTGTTCATTCCCCCAAGTCTCTTATCCATTTCTGTTTCCTGTAGAAGAATCCCTCTGATACCCTCCCAGTCTGCAAAATAGAATGCGGATCAGATAAATAAATACAACGTTTTGAGTTTTGAGAAAGTAAGTAAATTAGTAGGAAGGGATGCTTTAGGTGGCCGGGCGATTGGAGCCCTGGGTGCCAGTCACCCTCTAGAGGTCAGAGGGCTGGTCAGTGGGAGCAAAGCATGAGTAGCTAGCTCCTCCACGTGATGCAAATGTGAATGCTCCCACGGTGTGTTGGACTAATGGGAAGGAAGACCTAGATGATAATAAGAATAAAATAGAACAGAACTGAACTGAACAGAATAGAATAGAATAGAATAGAATAGAATAGAATAGAATAGAATAGAATAGAATAGAATAGAATAGAATAGAATATTGGAATAAAAGAATAGAATAGAATATCAATAAAAAAATAGAGTGGAATAGAATAATAGAATAGAATAGAATAATAGAATAGAATGGAAATCTTAATTGATTTAGTGCTTTGACCATATCATTTGAAATTGTTTTGAATAGTGCAGTCTAATATACCATAAATCCACATCCAACTCACAAGATGATGTCTTTCATCAGTACTGAAAAGATTATGGCTTAATAAAGAATATGACTGGTAGTTTGAAGTGTCAGAGGAAAAAGAGTAAAAACCCTTAATTTTCTTCTGAACATATGGACTGTTTTCCAGGTATGCAACGGTGTAAATTTAGAAAACCAATCTTGGTTGTTCTGGATTTTCATTTTGAATTTATAAAGCGTCCAGACATTGCCTCTTCCTTTCCTTCGATTAGATTATCTGAGAAAGAGTTTGCAGTGGAGCATATTTCGGTATTAGAGGTATTGTATTTTTAGAATTTAATTGCTTCTCCAAAAATAAACAAGATCTTGTTACAGAACAAGAGAAGCACTTTTTCTTTTTCCTTTTATTGGGATCTTGCAGTCTGCATGTAAGACAGGATGAGCCTCAGACAATTATCTATACTCCCAAAAGAAGAATGGAAGGAAGAACGGGCGAACGCCCATTTTGGCAACATTACTAGCGAGGGTGATGGCAGGCAATTATGTGGTCACAGGGAATTTAAAAAAAAAAAAATCCTTTACATTTCCCCCCACTTCCCTTATAAAAATTTAATCCTTTAGAAAAACAAAAACCCAAATCCGTTAGAACTAGATTTTCCCTGCCTGAGAGCTCATCTCTAGCAAGCTTAAAAAGGAAGAATGTTATTAGTCACAAAGTTGATATTTATGAAATGATACGTAGAACTGTATCTATTCCAAGTGTCGGTAATTATCTTTGAAGACCCCAAAAATTAGAATTAGGATATCTTAGGGACAGCCCCCTCTATACTGTAGAATCTAGGGGTCTTCAAACTTGACAACTTGTGGACTTCAGCACCCAGAATTCCTCCTCCAGTCCTGTTAGGTCAGGGATTCTGGGAATTGAAGTCCACAAGTCTTAAACTTGCCAAGTTGGAAGACCCTTGGTTTAAGGCTTGTGAACTTCAACTCCCAGCATTCCTCCTCCAGTCCTGTTAGGTCAGGGATTCTGGGAGTTGAAGTCCACAAGTCTTAAACTTGCCAAGTTTGAAGGCCCTTGCCTTGGTTCAAGATTGTGAAGGAAACCAAGGCCTACGGCAGAGAAGGATTGTCAAGTTTAAAGGCCCTTGATATAATCAAAACTATGTCTGCAGAGATTCTCCATCATCCAGGTGACGATTGTCCCAAAGGTGGGGGGTTTTTTTGTATGAGGCAACTGGACTTTCTAATTTTTCTTTGAAGACGTTTCACTTCTCATCCAAGAAGCTTCTTCAGCTCCGAATGGATGGTGAGGAAGGGAAGGATTTATGCTCCTTAAAGCCAGCTGGTCCTTTGCATTATTTTTAGAGAGTCCTTGAGACCAGCTGGAGCTTTGTCTCTGTCCTCAGGGTACTTTTTTTTAAGAGGCAAACTGGACTTTGTGTTTTTTCTTTGAAAACAATTCGCTTCTCATCCAAGGATCTTCTTCAGCTCTGACTGGATGGTGGGGAAGGATTTATACTCCTTGCAGACAGCTGGTCATTTGCGGCCTTTCAAAGAGGCATTGAGGCCACTTGGAGCTTATACACCCTTCCATTTCCAGTCCACCAAGGAACCGATCTCAGACACTTATGTAGACCAAGTGCCGTGACCAAGTAAAAACAGAAAGGAATAGGCAACTACACCAAGAGGCCAAACCTGGAAGAAGATGTTCACTCAAACTTGGGAGAAGACATTCAGTGATTAAATCCTCTAAATGTGGCTGATCAATGTTATCTAAATAAGTTCCACGGGGGAGCCCCAAGGAGGTGGTGTTCCTCAGAGGAAATCCATGCTGTTCAAATTATTGGCCTGCAACCACCCAAAGACTTCCGTTCCCTTTGAAGGACACTTTCCATATGGGGCCTTCAGAAGAGCTACCGGTCACTAGATGGCAACCCGGCTGTGGCTTTTGGGTGTCTCTTTGCAGCCTTTCTTAACACCCCTCCCGCTCCCCAAAACCGGTCTGAAAAGTGCATGTATCTGTGAAGGGTTATGTTTTTCTTTCGAAAGAGGGCATCAACATTTCCTTTTTTTTAATGTGTTCACGGAAAAAAAAGGGACAATAAAGGTTGCCTTAATATGCTGATAGTGGTTAGAGTAGAAGTCATGCTCCATTGCTGTTTGCAATATTAAAGTTGATATTTTGATGAATCTACCCGGGTATTAATTGCTTAAAGCTCACACATCGATTCATAATGTATTTTAAAACACCGGATCACGTGGAGAAGAACACCCCCCAGGGGTCAGAACACCCCCCCCCCAAGGGATGTTAGAGGGTTCTTACCCCCACAGTATTTGTTCCCAGAGGGTAAGTCATCTGTGTACCAAGTTTGGTTGAAATTGCTCGAGGCATTCCAGAGTTGTGCTGGAACATACACACAAACCTCCATTTTTATTTATATTGATTTTAATCTCTGTTGGGATTTTTTTATGCCGTAACCTTGTTTTGTCCTGTACGATGCATTTCCAAACTTCTGTCTGCTGCAGGATGAAACCTTCTGCCTCTTTCCAGCCACGAATTTCTTTTGCCAATTGGGCCCGTCATATTTGCTGAAGTGATTGCTCCATCTTGTTTTAGGGTTTTGATCAAGTGGGACCCATTCTATGTAGGCCTTGGCCCACCTGCTGTTGTGGCCCCAGCCCCTGCGGTTGTGCTCCCTTCGGACATGGAGTCTGAGGATGATGACAAGGAGTTAGAATCAGAGATGGGCACTGTGCCGGTAGGGCCTTCTCCCCTGGTGTGCCAGCAAGAGCTGACTGTTGCCAGTGTGCCACTGGACACCAGCCAAACTGAGGAAGAACCACAACAACATGTGGAGGCTGGCAGCAGTGGGGAAGAAGTCTTGTTGGACACCAGGGAGTGGTGCAGGCTCTGAAGGCAGCAGCATCAGCATCACTGGAGGTGGGGCCAGGAGGCATCGGGTCACTGATTGGGCCACACCCTGCAAGCTAAAAGAAGGGTGTGGCTGCACTGGAAGCTTTGCGAAGGACAATTTATCTTATCATCGAGTGACTAGTTTTACTTCACATCTCTGTGTCTGTATTTCAGTCTGTTTGGAATTGCTGCCAGACTCCTGGCTGTCTGCCCAGTCAGTCTTTATCTCCTTGGACTCATGCCAGTAATTTGGACATTTGATTTATGGTCTAGTGTGTGCTTGCCAAACCCTGGTTAAAGAGACAGTTTCTGTTGTTCAGATATAATTCACTGTGCTGGACTTTTGTGCTTGTTTGCGGCCGCTTAGAACACCTGTCCTCGGTCTTTGCTGTGTAACCGGCCTGTTTCCATTTCAATTTCTTTAATTTGATTCTTCAATTCTCGTATGGAGAGATGATGGTTTTTCTTGTCCAAGAAGGGGTGTTTTAAGGAATGAGTTTGAGCGTCAGGCATCATTCGTTACTGCTGGTGACGTTAGGTAGAAAATGAGGGTCTCTGTGGAATTGACAACCACGGAGGCCATGAGCTGTCAGTTTCATGTCACTGACGCCATTGGGGCAGCATCTGTTTGCCTGTGGTTTTATGCTTCCGTGCCTTGAAACAAAGAGCATTAGTAAGATGCATTTCGAAATGGAAATGGTAAATTTAATGTCAAATGCTATCTTTGTCAGTCACTGAGCTATAGTAATGAACAGCAACTGTGACTTCAGCTGAGCTGACAACTCTTGAGTTTCTCTACCACTGTCTTGATCGATCTCTCTATTCCTTTCTTCTCCTGTTCTTCTTCTTTGCCTTCGCTGCTCCATTTAAACAATTGCATTGTGCGATGACATAAGTTTCTGGGTGTTTTGCACAAATAAATAAATGGAATCTTGTATTCAGCCGGGATATTAGTGTATAAATTAGTCCTGGAACAGACGTTGTAATGTTATTTAGATTTTTGGGTTCATGCAGGCATCGCTGGAAGTCCCCAGAGCTGCAGTACTGAATTAGAAGATGTGATGTAGGAAAATTGGTTTCTGTAATATGCGGTTGCCAGTAGACTTTTGATGTGTGGAATCTGGAAATACTTTTAAATTAAAGCTTCTGCTTCCACTGACATAGGGAGTAAAGATTAGTAATGATTTTGGGTTACTTTCTTGCTGGCCTTTAGATTTGGCCTACAGAACAATAAACACCTGTTTCTTTTGTCGAGAGCTATTTATACAAAGGAGGAATAATGGAAGGACATTGTACATGTGGTCACAATGGGTCAGACATGACTTCGCAACTAACAACAACAAATTTATACAAAGGGAGCCAAAAAGAAAGATAATCCAAAATGTGCAGGAACTTCACCTCCTGTCAGTAAAATGTGCTTTCTCTCTCTCTTTTTTCTCTCTTTCTCTCCTCTCTTTCTTTTCCCCCAATAAGTTTTATTGCTTTTTTTCTTTACACATACTTCTTATGCATGAACAGAGTTGTTTTGGGTAACATACATGGCAATCCAATTTATTCAATCAAAGTTTTTAATTTGTTTTGACCTTTCTCCAATTTAAATTATCATATCTAAACATACATCAACTACACATCAAGAATAAATCATTCCATTTAGAGTTAAACCAAATTAACCCAAAATACCACCCCCTCTTTTTAATTTAAGCCAATAGTGTTTGTTAATCTTCATCCCCATTTTAACTAAATGTAACCCTCCTCTTCCATTTCATTCAATTCTTAAAATTTATCACCTTGTCTAAACAATTACCAGGTTTAAAACATAACATTTATAACAGAATCAGATTAGTCTTGTACAACTCCTAAATTATGTTAACAGTATTTGTTAATTTTCATCATCTTTCTTTCTTTCCTTCTCTCCTTCTCCCTCTTTCTCTCTCTCTCTCTGTCTCTCTTTCACTCTCTGTCTCTGTCTGTCTCTCTCTCTCTCACAGACACACACATACCTGTAGTTTAGTAAGTTTATCATTGTTTCACAGCAATTTTCTTCACCAGAAATCCAGTACTGTCCCAATTAAGTCCAGCCATGAGCAGACCGATGTTAGTCTACAAAGCAATGACCAGTGAGTCCACAAGGCACTTAAAAGTTTCCCAATCCAACCCACCAGGCAAAATTAAATCCACAACACAAGGGGGTTCATGAGGCAGGAATCCAAAGACAAGGCAGGGGGTCAATCCAAAGTGAGGCAGGAATCACAACGACCAGAAAACCAACAAAAACCTAGGAAACGAACACGTTGTTCCCAGCCTGGCCTCCATCTGTCTGGTGTGCTAAATAGCCAGCTTCCAGTGCAGCCCATCGAGAAGGATTGAGGCGGCCTCCTTGCGAGTAGTCGGGCTGACCTTCTCTGCTCCTGCCTTTTCTCTGCCCTACGTGTTCTTGGATCAGTGCAGAAGGCAGTTCCTCCTCCTCTTCACTGATTGGTTGCGGGCTTTCTCCGTCTGAAGCCTCAGCCAAAGCCTTCCCTGATTGATGGCTCAGAGCCATCAATCAACTCAGCTCCTGGCATAGCAATAGCACTTAGATTTATATACCGCTTATCAGGGCTTTTACAATCCTCTCTAAGCTGTTTAAAGAGTCATCCTGTTGCCCCCAACAATCTGGGTCCTCATTTTACCCACCTTGGAAGGACAGAAGGCTGAGTCAGCCTGGAGCCTGGTGAAATTTGAACTGCCTAATTGCAGGCAGCTGGCAGCTAAGTACTACTCTATTCGCTGCACCACCACGGCTCTACTCACTGCACCGCCACGACATGCCAGGGACTAGTTCATCCTCCCCACCCCCAAGCTGACATCTGGGGAGGCATCTGGAGGAGTCATCACACTGGCCAGAAGAAGGTGAAATATGAGGGTAGTCAGGAGCTTCCTAGCCTGCATTCTTTTTAAGATGATAATTCTAGGCTTCAAAGAACACCTTGTCAGGTGAAGAGCCTGCGCTATTCAACTAGAGTGCTTCAAAATCAGAGCTTTGCCTAGGAAGTTATTTCAGAGTGGAAATAACCTGTCAGTCTTCTCATACATGAATCTGCTTCTAAATCTTCTCCACTTCGAGGGACAGAAACAACTGGGACCCGGTGAAGTTCTATTAAAAAATCACCCAGAAATTGATGGCGGGAATTGACTTTTCTAGCTGTCTGTTTGGGTTTTTTTTGAGCCAGGCAAGATTTTTCATTTTTAGGACATGGTTTTGTGAAAGGGTTCTTGTTCATTAGAGGAACATAACTTTCACATTCAGGACTACAAGAAGTCGTAGGGTTTTTTTGTTTTTTGTTTTAATTCAATTTATAAGCTGCCCTTCTCCGGAGACTCAGGGCGGCTTACAACCTTTATAGCAATAGCCTTCATTCTTTGTATATGCCTGCTTATTAGGGCATTTGTTCCCCCCTCCAGTGGTGTTTTACAGAGTCAGCTTATTGTCCCCAACAATCTGGGTCCTCAGTTTACCTACCTCGGAAGGATGGAAGGCTGAGTCAACCTT
>JANHFR010000540.1:504659-516160 GCA_032468015.1 Mimophis mahfalensis | reverse complement strand
TGACGGCACCCGGAGGAGGCCAACTCTGTGAGCGCGAACTGGGCGGTGGGGAGCTGAAGCCGGCAGGAGGTGCTCCTTTTAATAACCCAATAAGCAAAAGGAATAACTTGCCTTCAGAAGTTGTGGGTGCTCCATCAGTGAAGGCCTTCAAAAACAGACTAGACAACTATTTGTCTGAAATGATATATGGTCCCCTGCTTGAATAGGGTGTTGGATTAGAAGACCTTCAAGATCCTTTGCAACTCTATTGTACTACGTTCTAATAAAAGAGTACCAAACTCACATCATCATGGTGGCATCATGTGACATATTGGGACTTTTTCCCCCTTTGCTAAACTGGGCATGGGTGTGGCCAGCGCATGATGCATCCAGTCTGTGGGCCAGCCCTGTTCTTATATATATGATGTAAAGTAATTTGGAGTTCGGTAAAGTCTAAATCCATTTTCTTAAGAACTCAAGATTGTTTTTCACCTGGCTTGTTTATTACAGAGACTCATCCTTCAAAATTTATTTAAAAGAAGTGCTTTACACCCTGCACAGGAAAATTATCTATTATTCATTAAAGCTGAACAACTTTTGTTATGTTTTAAGGACCTGAAAAATATGCCTCTGCTTCTAGAGTTATTTAAGAGTTACTTACTAACTTTAATAAGAATATTCCCTGCATTCAGATTTTAAGGAAAGCTATATGTGATGTTAGGAATTTTTTTTTTAAAGTACAGTCGAGATAAAAACACCACAAAATGTATATATGTATGTATGTATGTGTGCATGCGTGCCTGCCTATCTATCTATCTATCTATCTATCTATCTATCTATCTATCTATCTATCTCTACTGTATCTGGAAAAATCTATATAAAATTATCTGCTAAATTTGGCATGCTCATAAACTGATGTGGAAATGGAGCCAAGTTGTTGTAAAAATAAAAAAAAATGAATTTAGATTAGAAATATAAATTGTATATATATAATTCTTTCTCTCTGTGTGTGTTGTTGCATCCCTAGTTGGAAATTGAAAAATAAAGTCTTATTTATAGGACTAAAGTTGTTATTTAAAACCTGTAATTATTTCGTCTAATGTTTATCATTCTAGCATTTCATTCTCTCTTCACACTTAAACACACACACACACACAAAAGATTGGCTTAAGAACTTCAAAGTTTCCCAAATATTAGCATTATTTCTTAATACTTCATCATTGTGGAATGCACAATATATACAAAGTTTTATGGGGCTTGGATAAGCAATATAAATTTTATAACAAATAGGATATTTGGGCTTTAATGTACCAGTAATAGAAAATTGAAATTTGGAATTATCTTAAGTTCAGGGATACAATGTTTCCACACTAATTTATATAAAATCTGCTGCAGCTTAAATCTTTTCAGTTATATGAAATATTGCTCCTAATTCTGAAGCTCTGATTTCAAAAAGTTTCTTTATTGGCAAGGGTATAGGCTGTAATTAAAGAAATAAAAATCAGAAATGGAGGGAGAAATATATGTATTACCCTTCATGTAGTCTGTCTTAAAGTTAGATTTTGATGCATTTTATATTGATTCACTTCCCCCTTGTCAGTCTGTTGAGTTAATTCACAATGGCTTCTAGCAGATAAAGACCAAAGGGGGGAAAAAGCTAATGGAAAACAAGTAATTATAGCAAAAACTTGGAAATAGGATTGAAGAATTATATTCAGAGGGTAGAGTAGGTGTGATGAAATAACTAATTCTAGTCATCCCTTCCTCCTTCCCATTTATCCTTATTGGGCTTTTACATGGCAATAAATAAAATGAAGGCATCAAATGTAAAACAGCATCTAATTTTCAACTGTTTCATTTTTAGCCATGTAGCATAATTGCATGAGAGAAAGTCCTTGAGAGATGAAGTGAAGAAATGCTGCCTAGGAAATGGTCAGATAAGACAGCTCAAAATCCACAGGTGCATAATGGGTAGAGAAAGTCGTTCAGAAGGGACCCTTCCTAGCTTCTCATGTTTTAAAGGCCATGGCAGGAGAATTGTATTTTCAGACTCACAAGCTTCTGTTAATGTAGCCTTACAATAAAGTAGAATGGACTCATCTGATCATATTTCCTATCTGGGAAGGTTGACATATAGAGGGACGAACATATCCAACCAACCTTCCTCCTATTTTCCTCATGACTGCCTATGAGGTACCTTGGGCTGAGAGAGAGTAAATGACCATAAATTATACAGAAGGCCTTCATAGCTAAGAAGGGACTAGGACTCATGGAATGCCATCAGCTATACTATGGAACAACATGTCCTTGAAATCTAAATGTACCTGTCCCCATTGGCCTTTTGGAAAGCCTCGAAGCCCTGATTTTTCTTGCAGGCATTGGCACCAGGTTGTTAACCAAGGCTAGTACGGGATTATTAACCTCTTTAGAAGCCTCAATTACATTTTAATATTGTTTTCTTAATACATAATCATACATAAATGCATACATACCACAGCTGTCAAGTTTCCCGGATTGGCCAGGAAACTCCCAATTTTTTGTCTCTTTCCCACCATCCCGTATTTTCTTTACATTTCCCGTAAATCCTCTGCTCTCTCTGCCAGTTCACTCATTGACAGTCCAAACTGTTTCCTAGTGATCTTTAAGTTAGTGAGTCTATGGTGTTACTGTGAATCTATATGGAAGAAGGACTCTACATCACTTCTGTGGGTGGTTCTTCAGTCCCCAGACTGACTGCTGGACTGACTATACTCTTTCCTCCGGGACTCAGCTCTTGAAGAGGAGGGGGCAGGATTCAGAAGACAGATTTGCTTGAAAGGCAGGTGAAGCCTTGGGGTGAGGGAGGGCAAAGGCGCTCCACCGGTTGCTCCTATTATTTTATGAATTAATATTAACACCTGCCCCAGTTGCAATAGACCTTTTTTGTTCCATCTTCCTTGCAAAGTAGTGGCATTCAGGCAGAAGAAAACTGGCATTTCTAAATGCATAATACTGTTTGAAGAAATGTCCATTTGGTATGGCACCAAATCTGCCTTTTGCCAATAATGGCAGTTACATCACCAAGGGCCAAGTTTATACAAGTCTCTATTCTGTCTCTTGTGTCATTCTGGGAGAAGATATAGCAACACCCTACAGTTGGTATGATTATGTCCTTGTGAAATTGGCATATGTAGCCTATCATACAGCTTTTTATTCATTGTTCATTTGACTGAGGTATTTGAAGTTTTCCTATTTCCCCAATACTCACAAGATTAGGAGATGTCCAGATCAAACCTAGATCTGTTTCTTGTTCACAAAATAAAATCATTTTGCGACAAACAAGTCACTATGCTTTATATGTCAGTGTGTAAAATCTATTGGGAATAGATTGTTGTCAAGAGCAGTAGATCAGATAAGGCCCATCCATGTACTTTACTTACTCACATTATTGTTGTTTAATTATAGTCACTGTATTATTATATTATTATTCTGTTTTTCATTCTGTATTTTTTTTATTTCATAATGTTCACAATATTATTAATATTAATCATGTATTTTATAGATAGATTATATCCTTGTGTGATTTCATTCTATTAGTAATGCTAGCTTTTAGACATCTTTCACGTTTTATATCTGAAATGATTAAAAATAACTTAAATAACAAATACAATACTTTTTTTTATTTTGTCAGTTTGAAATATATCTTTTGGCAAGATGAAATGAATGTCTCTGGTGGCTGCATGAGAAGGTTTTGGAGGTCACATGCTTTGAGAGACATCAGGTGATGCAGCTGTGCTATAAAACACTACCATAGTTAGAATACAGAATGGGAGGACTGAAGACATCCTATTTCATGAAGGAGTTTTTGAATAGGACTGTCTCTGTTCTGCTTCTTCCTCCTGTAGCTGTAGCTCCCAAATGCCATTCCAGATGATCACTAAGAGCTTTTCTGAAATTCTACTGGAAGGAAGTGGTCATCAAACTTTTTTGCACCAGGAGAACTCTGGTCACTCCTCTTAGAACACAATGGAGGATATATGAATCAAAAATAAGGCAAACATAACACGGATGCTTTTAGATCTACTGAGTTGGAATGAGACTAATGATGTGCCTGAGATGCAGAATATATATTTTTCTTAAAACAAATGAAATGTATTATTAGGAATAGGTAGAAACTGTTGTTTTAAATGAAAGAGCGGATTACTAGTATAATGCTTTTAGACCTAAACTTTGCACATTCCAGACAACTGTCCATGTTTCCATTGGCGTTTGTTAATTGAATATAAAATATTTCCTAGGGGGCAAGGAAATAATCTTATTTGATTTATGTGGATCCTGTTTACTCTTTAACTCTGAACTCAGCAGGTTAAGCATTAGGAATACAGAAAAGTTACTATATTTCTATTTCCAGCTGGTGGTATACAAAAGACAGGAAGTTATCTCATTAATGGGGCACCAGCTTTATGCAAATTATACTTGGCAGAAAGACTTCCCTTCATACTTTCCCCCCCCCCGAAAAAAATTACCTAATAAAGTCAGAATAAAAGGCCATATTCAAGAGCCTTTGTTGTATTTTTAGCACAAGACTCTTTCTGTTGCTGCAAATATGACCAAATGTGCCTTGTTCAAAAAGGGTGTTTATGAAATAAGGCCACTCAAAAGCTTTTATTCCTTAACAGCCTTCAGTTACTTTTGTACCACAAAAAAAAATTAACATAATTAGTCACAGAGAATAGATGACATAAGCAGCATGCCGGGCACAAAAGGGGGAGCCTATATCTATGGAAGGTATTTGGGAAAGATCAAAATGTTTCAAAGTACCCAAAACTAGAAGGTCCTTTTTTATTTATGCACAAGCCTTAAGATACTTTTCTCTCTCTCCTTTTTTTAAAGTCCGTGAAATTCACATAATGAGATGCAGCAGACAGATGACATTAGCGATGAGGCATTAGAAAGAGGTCAGTTTCTTCTGAAAGATAGGCACTGTTCCTCCTTGTCATTAATTTGCAGCTTCAAAGCAGCGAGCATATGATAGTCTGGCATGTTAAGCAAGTTGCAGTTATCTTTAAATAACCATTTTTTCCAGTTATTAGAAGCTAAAGTTTTAAAACTTCTGACTGAAAGCAAAATTAAAGCACGCAGCAGTGCAAAATAGACTGTGGAGAGATTAAAAAAGAGAGAGAGAGAGGAAATTAAATGTATTCTATAAATGAAGTTAGCTGTTCCCTACGGAGGGGGAAAGGGGGAAACTGCCTTAACTTTGTGTAGAAATGTAGAGACCTCAAAAGACTGAAAGTCTAGTGTGTAAAATGAAAAAAAAAAGAAGACATTTAGTATTTTTTACTCATTCTCTTCTTGTTATTAACATATTTTACCATGTTGCCTTATAGCTGCCTTTCTCATCCTTTTTATACTGGAGCAAACCTAGAAATAATTTTCAAGTCTTTCAAGGTCCCCTTCTTAAGTATTACTGCTAACAATATAGTACATATAAAAATAGGTTTACTTAATGTTTCAATCATGACCACTCGTGAGACTCTTGGTGGAGCCCCATTGAGGTTGAGTTTGCTTTAGAGAATGGGTGTGAGTGACTGATGTGTGTTACTTTGAAAAGTAAAGGCAACACAGGTTAGTATTTCATGTTGACATTTTCATTAGATATTCATGAGGACTGAGGAAGCACTATTGCTGCTTTCAAAAATAATTTTGGGTTCCAACAGAAGCTCTACAGGAGTCATTTCAAAATAAAACTGAGTGATTTATGCATATGCCTTTAGTTACTGGAAAGGAAATTTGGGCTGAACAATGAAAAAATGAATAAAAACCTTATAAACTATAAGAGCAGTTGGGAACTATCACCCAGATTGTCTGGAAGGCATCCTTGATTGAGTATGGATTCAGTAGATTAAACAGTGTCTTCCAACTCTCAGATTCTGTGAAGGGGCATAGTAAACATAGTGGCACGAAAAGAGCAATGGAATAAGCTTTGACCTTTGTGAAAGGTCCAATTTGCCCCTACTTAATTTTTTTCTAGTTTACTATGAACACCTTTTCATAGTTAGCTGTTTGATTCATGTTTAACGACAAAACGAGCATTAGATCAGATTTGCAAAAAGCAGTGCTAAAAAGCACTGCTTTTTAATTAGTTATTTACGGTTGTCCTTTATTGCCCACATTTTGAATTATTCTTGAAAGGAGAAGAAACATAGATAAATACGGCAGATGTTTTAAAAGAGTTTTAATTATAAATCATTTTGTTCCGGCTGATATTATATAAACTGTTTTTTTTTTTTTTGTTGTTAAGAAATAAGCCATTTTCTTGAAAAGTAAGCTTGAACTGATATAAAATATAAAGAAAATGATTGGCTTTTTAAAAGATACTAATGCAGAATTTTGCAAAATTTACAGTAGGCCTTGATGTAAAATCAAAATAACTATATTATCCCAATGGGAGAGTTATTAAGCAAAATAAGAAATAATACAAGTTAATAAAGTAATGACAACATTCCAATTATTAAAAAATCTCCTGAAGAGTTCTGTCTTAACTAACGTGTGAAGAACTGCAGCAGATGGTACATTATTACTTCTAACGGAAGTCGGTTCTAGAGAGCAAAAGCTAGAACAGAAAAAAAAACAGCAAAAAACCAACAACCCCAATGTCTTCAAATTCTTTCAATTTGCAGAAACAGAGCACAACCAAGAATATCTCCTGGGAGAAATGTGATCATGCAAGAACATGGGTTCAAAATCATATCCGCATGAGGTATATAAGGAAAGCAAGATAGAAAATTTAAGCTTGACAAGCATAGATTGAACAAACTGGTCACCACTGATTCTTTACTGTCCCAACATTCAGAATGTAGAACTAGGGTCTTAAATTGTAAGAAAGCTAGATTAAGATTAAGAAGAATTTCCATTAAGAGCTATTGGATAGTGGAATCAATTATGAATAGGAATAATGAAGCAAGAGGATGGACATATCAGAGATATTGTAGCATCTAAAATGTTCTTCATTCAAAGCACATTCTTTTTATAACCAAACTATCATTCAATGGCAAAGAACATTAATAATCCCACTCTAAAATTAAACCTATAAACCTGTTCTGTTCTGTTCTGTTGTCATCTCTGCACCATTTGTGGGGCTGAATGCCTTCTTTCCATCTACATGTTCATTAATGTATTTTAATATCCACTCATTTTACCCACATTGTGAACTATGGATTCTCAACCTCACATTTCAGTTATTTATTTGAAACTTGTCTGAATCCCATATTAACTGGAATGAGAAATCAGGGAGGCAAGGAGAATAATAACAGATGGATGAAATTCACTGTTCAGAAAAAGAAATTTAATAGCAAAGGTGAGATAAGAGACACTCCGAAGAACATCCATCTGCTATTATTTCCTCTGTTTTGTTGGTGTCTAATTTATTCTCTCCCGGGTCTTTCTTACTCCATTTCCCTTGACTGCCCCAAGGCCACAGGAAGTGAAATTGGTGAGATACAAGTAAGTACAAAGTCCTATAATCTGCAGGAATCCAGCTCACTGAAAAGAAAAAAAATGTTTCAAGAATAACAACATAGGTCCTCTAGGCTTGCCATTATTTGCTATGGCACCATTGTCCACCCCATGTGATACTGTCAAGGTCTTACGTCAAGTATCTGGAAATTGTGGGATCAAGGCAAAGAATAACAGACTTTGGCTTAATTCTAAGAAGACTGTGTAGCTGTGGGGTTTTTTCGCCTTGAACCTGAATCTACACATTTTCTACCAGTGGTTCTGGACAGGTTTTATATTCCCCTACTTAGAATAAGTGTGTATTTGTCCTCCTGGACTTCACTGCTCCTGCTCAAAAAGCAGATGGCAGGTGTGCAGGAGAGCCTTCATGAACCTCCATTCTGTGTGTCAAAGGCACTCATTTCTTAATTGGGAGTCCTTATTTATGCTGTTCTGAAACTGAAGCTCAAATACTTTTGGCCACCAAATGAGAAGAGAGGACTCATTGGTAAAGACTCTGATGTTGAGAAAGATTGAAGGCAAAAAGAGAAGGGGTGGCAGAGGATGCGTTGGTTAGATAGTATCATTGACACAACGAACATGAATTTGGGAAAAGTCTAGGAGACAGTGGAGGACATGCTACGGTCCATTGAGTCGCAAAGAGTGGGACATAACTTAATGACTGAACAACACTTATGCACTATTCACTGGGCTGCCCTTGAAAACTATGCCGAACCTGAAATTGTTCATAATGTGGCAGCCCAGTTAGTTATAGGCATACCATGGTTCACACCTGTAATACCATTGCTCTGTGAGCTGTAGTAACTCTCATTAGGCTTACAAGTGCAACTGAAATTGCTGATTATCATGTACAAAAGTGTACAAGGTTGGATTATTTGGGAGACTGCCTGTCACATGATTTCACAGCTTGGACATGTTCTGTGTCACTTTTTTAAAGCAATGACATCTAATGAGACCTAGAAGGTGTGCCTTCACTTTTGCTGCACTGTCCCGGGCTCCCTATGAGATTTGGATGGTCCTGTCTTTTAATTTTTCAGAAGGCTTTAACAAGCTTATTTTGCCCTAGACATGGGCCACTATGATAGCAAACCCATATTCTCTGTGTGTGCCCCCACCTTATGGAACCAACTTCCTCCTGAGCTGAGCTGTCCCGGGCTCTGCTCCTTCTGGATCTCTGCTCCTTCCGGCAAGAGTTAAAAACATACCTTTTCCGGATGGCCGGCCTGGGCTGAAGGAGGGTGGGCGGGGGGTGGTTGTATTTTAATGGGGTGTCTGTCCTTTATCGAACTATTGATTTAATTTTATTTTAATTTTATATTATGTGTGTTTTATTGTTCACCGCCCTGAGTCCTTCGGGAGAAGGGCAGTATAAAAGTTCGATAAAATAAAAATAATAAATAAATATTCTGTGGAGATACAGTATGTTTTGTTCACCCTGGCCATGTGCTATTTAAGGTTTTAGTGGCCGATTTTTTTAAAAAATCATTTTTTTTTCATGTGCACTTATTAGGTTTAGTTTGATTATTTTTTCTTGTTGCATCCTGGCAAGTATAGTTTTAGACAAATTAGGCTGCCATGTACTGTAAATCAGATGAAATAAACATTTCTAGTGACTGTCATTTATGGCCTCATCAGCATATGGGCCCAAATGTTAAGCCATTGGTCCAACCTAATAGCCCCAGATTTTCCACTGCACTGTTACCCCAACTGATTATTCAGTTGTGTGTCTCATGCCTCTGTTTCTTTGCAACATGCAAGCTTTCTTTTTTATCTATTTAAAATTATAATCATACTATATTGTTCTTGTTAGGAGTCAAAAGAAATGCCCTTTCTTCTCCTAAGACTACTTCTGCCATTTTGAATTAGATTATATGAAAGAAAACATTGTCAATGTCATACCTTTTGAGAAATTAATGCTACACTCTAGTGTCAATGCAAAGCATTGAATTCATTTTCTTTGTTAAGAGAAGAAAGGGATATGAGTTAGGTAACAAAAACATGACCTAAATGTCTATTGTTGAGAAGGTAAACAGAGATTTAACAAATATTACATTGGGATATAAGAATGCTGTATAATCATGAATAAAAAGCTTGATTCAAAATACTTGTGAGAAACTTAAAGAGAATGAGAAAAGGGTGAAGTGGTGGGGGTTAAATTGCAGCTAGAACAGGAAACTTTATGGATTTTGATTTGAACTTCAACATCAGAACGTTTGTTAAACAATAAAGGAACTATTTCTTTACTATCAAGGCTTTGTTAGACTGTTCCAGTCCTTCCCTTTCTAGAATATGAACCAAAAATATCTTTATTTTCAGAAGTCTTTTGATTTACTATGTTAATATTAAGTTGCAGGCAGAATCAGTTACACCCAAAGTGTGATAATAATGTGATAAAATATGGTTACTATTTCTTTGTAACATGTAAAAAAAAAATCCCATTATCTAACCTGGTATCAAAGCACTGGTCATTTTAATAGGACAGAATTGATGAATGATGAACTTCTTAAACATTCTTTATTTATTTAATACATGAAATACAAAGAAAAATAGAAATAAGAAATTAGAAGAAGGGAAAAGAGAAGGGAAAAAGAAAAGTCAAGGTACAAGGAATGAACAAACTTTTACTAAGTTCTTATGACTTCTCCAGAACCCTGCACATGTGGATAGCCGCATTCCTGTCCAACAGGCAACAAAATAACAGAGTGGTCAATGCCTGACTCCATTGTTACAGCCTCAAACCCTCACAGCTTCAACCTCAAACTGTCTACCATGGACCTCGCCCCATTCCTAAGAGGTCCATGGGGGGGGTGGGGGTGCATAAGCACACCAGTGTGCCTACCATCCCTGTCTTACTGGTTCCATTTACCTTCCTTTGTTTATGTTTATGTTTATACTTATACCTGCTATCTTGTACATGTTTGAAAAACAAACAAACAAATAAAAGAAAGAAAGAAAAAGTGTTGACTTTTTAGCACATTAAAAGATAAAAACACTCCAGCCTCAACTTTTTGCTTTTACACATTAGTATATAACCAGCCATTTCTGTAATAACAAATCTATCTAACCGACAAAACCAAAGTCAAAATTTCATATTTTTTTTCATCACTAGGACAAAATCCAGAAGTGATATCCAAGGAAAAGATATAATTAAATGGATACTCTATTTCCACCCCTCTCTTAGAAATTGAAATATTTTAGGAAATATTAAAAAGGTAGAGTATTATATTTCCCCTAAAAGAGAAATAAAAAATCTTAAGGGAGACAGAAACTCAGAGCCCCAGCTCCCTGCCCCCAGCAGAAATTTTGTGCCCGTTAAGAAAGACTGAGCCAGCCTATCTACAAAACAAAAGACTTTCAGATCCAGGGTGAAGGGATTAAGACATGACCCTTCAGGATATAATAGGATTAACCCTCTAAAACACAGAGCTCACTACATTGCACAATATCTTAAGGACATTGCATCACCCCCAGCAAACTTCAACCAAACTTAGCTCAGACAAACATGACCCCTACATGGCCCCTTGGGAGTCTGACAAACAGCCAATAGATTACATGTTCTTGCACAGGAACAGGAAGCTCAAGTTCGAAGCCCAAGAGAAGGTATAAAAACCCCTCATTCTCAAATCAGTTATCCAGAATCCCACCTGCTTGGTGGTTCTGCTTCATTAATATTGCACCCTCTTTCCAATCAGCCTCCAGCATCCATTTGTCTCCAGTGCTCTTCTCCCAGCTTGGAACTGAACCAAATGGATATTTCTTCCAACAGCACCTAATAAACTTTGTGGACTCTCACCATTTTTATTAATGAGAATCACTGTATTTTTTCTGATTCTTTGACCTTACAAAGAAAAATACTTTTTTTTTCATCCTTTTTAAAATGCTAGACTTTTCCTTAAAATCAAAACTTCTTTTGTGTTGACTACATCCATTCTGGGAATGGAAAAGCTGATATTTTCCATACTGTCATATAATTGACAGAATACAGAACTGTCTTCAGACTACAAATTAATTTCTGTGCAAAGAAG
>JANHFR010000540.1:361720-377771 GCA_032468015.1 Mimophis mahfalensis | reverse complement strand
CCCCCCTCTCTCTCTCTCTGTGTGTGTGTGTGTTTATTTATTTTAAGGGGACTTCCTTCCCAAAACTATAGTATTATCAAACCAAGTTTTTTTTAACTATTGTAACTAAACAATGTCAACAGCTGAAACAGGCTTTGAAATAATAGTGCACTAGACAATGTTTGTATCTGATACAATTTTCATGTCCTGAACTAATTCACATTCCAGAATGTAGTGTTAGTTTTATTTTTCACTTCTTTGAAGTTGGCAGTATTGTACTCAGTTCAAAAACAGTGCAAAGAAACAAAAATGCAAAATTTACCTGGACAAAATATCCTTTTGCTGTTTGAGAGAGAATTTCTTGATTAAAACAGCAAGAGGGACAAACCTAGATTTTTAATCCTAACTAAAATAATGCCAAAATGTTGAAACATGTGTCATGACATAAAGACACATGTCTTCTCTGTTGTGTTTGTGTTACAAGACCATTTGTAACCCTATAACAACTGGGGTTTTCATGTTGATGTTGCAAGACACATTTCATCACTTGCAAAAGCCCCTTGCCACATCCCTATAGATATCTATAGGAATGAATAGGAAAAGAATAAAAGCAATAGTCTTCTCTGTGAATACTAACATCTGTCCAGCCAAGCAGAAGATATGGATTCACTGGAGGACTTTAATTACCCCAGTAGTTTGCCAACCATTATCTTCTCACCTGTGATAATCAGGGGATCTGAACTGATCAAGAGAGTAGAAACCATGTCCTATCAAAAGAGACAGACATCTATAGTTTTGAGAAGAAAAGTTGGATTGGAGAGGGTCTATGATATCATTTTTCAAAAATGTGAAAAGATGTGTTGTATAAGAACATGAAGATTTGATCTGTTTTTCCACAGTGCAGGATAATATAATGGATTTAAGCTACAAGAAGGAGGATTTCAATTGAAAGTTGGGGTGGGGATCACAAAATGTAGGATGTAGAAACCAAAATTATGTCAATAATAAAAACTGTAAAGAACTTCCATCCAAAAATAAAATTTGATTCCAGGTTTTGTTTAATCATCTATTACAAAAAACATTTAACATTGGGAGAGGGAAGAATAGCTAAGGCATATTTAAAATCTAATTTAAATTTGGTTATGTTGGGATCCAACATGAAATTTGAGACTATTTGAAACCAACATACTACTTGTAAAATGTATTTTAAATAATTGATAGCTATGCTGGCTGAAGATTACAATCATTCACATGCTCAATTTGGCATAAGCCACACCTAAAAGTTTGGATACAGATTTCCCATAAATGAAATCCTATTTTCGGCAATGATCTTACTGAAGAAAGTCAAATAGATAATAAGTCAATGGATAATTGTTACTAAATCCTCCTTCCACTGCAACTATTGTGATCTGAACAATTTTGGGAATTGTAAAACACAGAAGAAGACAGAGGTCAAATACCTGAAGTTTTAGGAATACAGCCTTCAGAAACCATGGATAGAACTGGGGCTATTATACCTACTGATACTGGATTCATTTTTTTTTTTTAAAAAAGGGTCATCTGTGACAGAATCAGCTCAATCAGAATTGAACCATTGTTTGACCTTGCCATTTTGTGATATGTTTTGGCTGTTCTTAAGGTCCAGGTGATCATTTGTCTCCAAGATGAGATGGATTGTCTCCTCACCTTCAGAGAGGGTAATGATGGGAGAAACCTATAGGTTTTTGTCAGTTCTATAAAGTAAGCCAGGCTGAGACTTCGATGTCATATAATAAAAATCCCTTGCTGTCTATAATCTTTGTTGCCTATCAATTCTTACCCTGCTGATTCCATTGCTTTATTTGATATGCAGTATATGCAGGGTGTTCCCACCTCTCTCCTTCTTCATAAATAGCCTTTATAAGCTTTCCCAAATAGAGTAGAGACTTTGAAAACCAACTAAGGAAAGAAAAACCCAAATTCTTTGAAGTTTCATTTCACCTCTTCCTTATTTGTATTTTTATAGAAACACTACAAAGAGGAACTTTGAATTTCCATTACAAGAAGAGTCCAGGGTTGCAACATTAAGTTAACAACCACAGAGTTTCTATTTTAGCTTACCTGGCACACTCAGCTCTGCCAGATGTAGGTCTGCTATCACATCATTTGATCTGCTGACAATGTGTGCTTGAGTTAAAAAAAAAAAAAGGAAAGCAAAGGAAAGGAAATGCCTAGGTGACTCCTATCCAAATCACACATATTCTTTTGGTTAAGAATGAAATGTGAGACTGAATTTAGCCTTTAATTACATTTCCTTCCTTACCTCCAACAAACAAAATTTTATAACCTTTCCAATGAAGAAAGCCATATTTTGTAAATTACTTGCTTGGAATCTTCCCAGAAGCAAAGTTACTTAGGAAACATTCCATTATTTGGATTAATCAAGGGTGGAGGGTCATTTTCAAGTATGCCCTCTGTTCATTTTGTCTATTTGGCAGTGGTGGGTGGGCACATCAGAAGATTTTTTTTTCTCTCTTTCTTTTTCTTTGCAAATTTCAAACTTCACAAAGCTACCTGTTCAATGGGAAGGATTTGTGGCTATACTTACATGGGTGAAAGAATGGATAAACTTGAAACATAGAAGACTATTACTGTTGGAGGGGCATGATCTTCACTTAGGATGACATGCTTTTTTATGGTATGGGAGGAGTATGATACATAGATATTTTCAAAGACATTATGTGAGGAATGCTTTGCTTCAGGTACGGGGAAAAATTAAACTACAAAAGTACATGAAAACACCAGTCTGGCTCTCCACAATGGAAGCATTGATACATCCAAATCTTATTAATTTGGGGAAAATGTATTTTATAAAGACATTTTAAATGAGAATGGCGAACTTAAAACTAGACATCAACTACAAAATCAAGGGGTGGACTTAGCTTGGAGACCACATCTGCAAATTCAATCAAGATATGAGAAAGATATTTCTTAGTGGAAAGAACTTGATTTAACCAATTTTTTTAAGTTCTCTGTAGAATCACGAAACTGGCTCTCAATTTTTAAAGCTTATTTAGTCCTATAATGAGAGGCAATCTCTGCTTAGGAGATGGGTGGCTATATATGATACATTAAATAAATAATATACCCAACAACTAAAAAAGACAATCACATCTTTCTTAACTTTTGATACTGAGGTGTAGACGGCAATAAATGTTTTAAATATGTAAGTTGCTTTAATAAAACCAGGTTTCCTTCTCTCCTAATTTCCCAATGGTAATACCTTACTGACAGGTGGTTTGGTCTAGTAGTTAAGGCACAGAAGAGGAGGACAAAGCCAGCAAAGAAATTTTGAGTATTTCGCTGACTCTCAGTCCTTGGAAGAAAACTATGGCAAACCACTTCTGAAAATACTGCCTAGTTGTCATGAGTCAGGACTGAATTGGCAGCTTCTCATTAAACTGGAGAGCTGCAGATTTTTCTGTAGCATGCAGAAAAAGGTACCATTTGGATGTCTGTGGGTTCTTTGCCATCAAGATATTGTGTCGAGTTCAATGCCATGCAATATCTGTCAGCTTAAATTTCCTGCTCTTCCAGACCAAGTTGACTGGGGCAAGAAGCTGTTTAGCAAGTTGGAAAAAGGAGAACATTTCACACTCTATAAGGGGGAAAGGGTTTAATTAGGAGCAGATGTTCAAAACAATGTGAAGGCAACTTGTAATATCCCTAGCAGATCAATTAACCATTTTTCTTCTTCCTTACTCATATTTCATATTTTTTGACATTCTAAACCAAGGTCCAGGGGCACAGAATGCATATTTTAGAGTGATTCCTTGACTTACGTAGACCAAGAAAAACAAACAAAAGGCTGACAGACCTAAATGTTGAGGAAGAAGTCATGAGAAGAGGGAACCCAAAGAAGAGAAATTGGGGTGGCATTAATTGAACACATTGAAAACATTTAAACAACCCAGCTCTTCCTCTTCCTTCAAGTTCCCTCCCCACGTGACACTCCTGAGCTAAATATGAACTGTTATAGCAATAGCAATAGCACTTAGTCTTATATACTGCTTTGTGATGCTTTACAGCCCACTCTAAGTGGTTTTACAGAGTTAGTATATTGCCCCCAACAATCAATTTTACCCACCTTGGAAGGATGGAAGGAGGCTGAGTCAACCTTGCGCCTGGTGAGATTCGAACTGCCAAATTCTAGGCAGACGATAGTCAGCAGAAGTGGCCTGCAGTACAGCACTCAAACCACTGTCCCACCAAGGCTCTTCATTATACTTCAGATATATTGGTCTTCAGTGCTCATTGGTCACTCTAGCTCATTGGTCACACAAACTAGTACAACTGAATGGTCTGGATTAGAGAATATGGGTTAATTCATAATGCATACCCACTGTACTTTCATACGTTTTACTCTCTTGAGCTGCAAGAAAAACCACTTTTATTTTCAAATCATGAAAACTACTTAGAGCACCGTAACAGAAGGAAATCTGGCAAGGCGTTTTTGACCCTTTCAGAGGAACTGGCTGACATACCTCATATACGAACCATTTAAAGTCTTGATGCATACAAATTCCACAATGCTTCATTTTGGAAGGCAATTGAAACTTTTATATCTTTTCCTATAACCACAGGTATGCACATTTACTCCATATGCAGGAGGTTTTTCTTTTTTCCCCCTAAAGTCACAGGTCTTTTGAGATCATATTCTAAATATTGGGAATTCCAGTTATGTTTTGCTTGGGATATGGTTAAAGCTACACTTTACTAGCAGAAAGCATAACTAACCGACAATGCAAGTAGAAAGTACAACATTATTTTTTAAATAAAGTTTTATCTATAGAAAATCACAAGACTTTGCAAAGGAATACCTAGGAATCTGTATATATAAAACAGAGGGTGGAGGGTGGGTATGTGGGTGGTATGTGTTTCTGTGTGCATACACTTTTTAACGGCTGGACCAATGCGTGCATACACTTTTTAACGGCTGTACCAATTTCAGCCAAACTTGCCACAGAGGAAGTTTAGCCTCCTGTGACAAGCACTAGGGGGACAGAAATCCTGTCTAGGGGGTCTTTGCCCCCTAAAAATAATGGCGAAGTACTGACTCCCAGGACTTCCCTCACACCTGGCTTAATCTCTTTCTTTAAGGATGCCACAAGGGGCACCAGAGAGCAGAGTCAGGCTGTGCCTGGTGCATTACAGGCCACCAATATGGAGGGCTTTTGAAATTGAGGTGAGGGCCAAGCAGGGAAGGAGGAGGCAGCAGCAGATGATATGGAAGCCTAGGCTGGGATGAGGTGAGGCTTTTTGAAACCTTAGAGAGGCAGCTGGCTCCAGGATGACTATACCTGCGCAAAGCCTGGTAACCAGCTAGTATAATCTAAATTGAAACTTAAGATTTTTGAGTCTTTATGTTGCTGAAAGTTCCTGCATCATCATTTCATTGGCAAATAAGTGGAATTAAGTCATCTTTTCTTGATGCAGCGTGCACGCCACAGCTGGGAAACCTAGGGGCTTCCAAATGTTAATGAACTGCATCCCTGACCAGCAGACTTCTAAAGAATGCTAGGTAAAGGAATGCTTAAGGAGCCCATCTTAAAGCTTAAGGCGATTTCTTTATTCCTTAAACCTCCCCAAGCTCCTAAAACAAAGAAGGATTCCAAAAGTTTAGCCCCAGCAACTAGACAGTAGTTCTATTATTCCCAGTAGCGATGCTGTCAGCCTTGATGCTATACAAATTGAATGGGAGGAAATTACTTAGATTTTCAGGGTACATTGTGGTGACACTAGAGACAAACCTGTCCTGCTTGTTCACATTCAGTGGAATTTGGAAAGAATTTCCCTCTGATTTCTAAGGATTCAACCTAGGCATGAGGAATGTTCCATTTCATGTATGGAATTCACTTCTGTAACACATTGGAATAGATGCTACCCCAGATTGGGAAATAAAGTGTACAAAGTCTTGGCTCTTGCAAAATTTATTGGTTACAAAATAATGCATTCTAGATATCAGGAGAATATGTGGGGAAACAACAGGCCAGGTCTATCACTGAGCTTACAAGGCCACTCTTATTTCAGATAGTAATTAAGACATTGTGAATTGCAAAATCTGGAAGTGAATAATTGTTACTTGATGGATTATACTTTCAGTGTGCAAGATAGGAATATAGGCAGGACATTATCCAAGGAGACAGAGGTCAGTTATTAGAACCAGAAGCAGATTTTGCCTCAGTGAAGCGTATTCTGGCTACACTAGATTACGTACTCAGCTTCTCAACAGTGGTTTAAAATAGCAGTCAGTTACTCCAGCAATTTTGTATTAGTTGTACAGTTTTTTCTTTCGATTCCAAGCACAATGCAAGGTGCTCACTTTGATCTTTAAGACTCTAAAACATTTTTGCAAGGTTACTTGAAGGATTTCCTCTGTCTGCCTAAGCTGCCAAGGATCACATTCTGGTTTATAACGTTATGTAATTATTAAACATATACACTGTCTTCTCTGGAGTTTAAGGTAGCACCCAGGATTTATCTGTGTGTTTTCTCCCATGGTTTAGCCTTTAAAATAACCCTGGGAGATAGGTTGGGATGTGAAGCAGGAACAAAGCATCATGGCTGAGAGATAACTTGATCTTAAGGGGCGTAGCCAATACTTCATCAGTACGTTAAACTGACTTTCTAAGACGTTGTCTGGTTAATGAATCCTTAACTCTTATTAATGAACATCCAGGCCTGTTAGTAAAAGTTCATTATACATTGATGGTAGCTAGCAGAGGGGGGGAAAAAAAAACATTTGTAGTTTTTATTCCCCGGCCCGGCCCTCCAAAAAGAATATATGCTCCTGTCATTCCTAGTTGATAATAATAATAAAACTCTGCTCGAAGTCATGCTTGCTGATATACTGTGGGAGCTGCTGTTGTAAGAGGTGTGAGGGTTGTTGTTGTTTTTTTTACACTTTTTAAACTGTGTCATATTTGGGTATTTTTCAAGCTTTACTTCTAAACCACCCTGTGAATACAAGATGTAATGTTCGAGAAGGAGGGCTCTTTTGTCAACTGGCTTAAAATTGCAGCCTGAGATTTTGATGGTGATCTTGTCCTCGGGATCCTTCAAATTGCTCCTCAGTCTGGCATAAAAGAGCACCCATATGTCGTTCTCATTATCAATTATGATTAAGCCCCTTAAGATAAAAAGCCTTTGATCATGAAAGAATGTGAAGATTTACAAAGAAGTAAGTAATCCAGCCTTCTTCCTCTTCCTTTTTCTTTTTTGAACAATGCCAAATGTCATTTCTTTTAAAAGCAAACATCCCCTCCGCTCCCTCCCCCCCCCTCTCTCTCTCTCTCTCTCTCTCTCTCTCACACACACACACACACACACACACACACTTAAAACATCAGTGGCCTTGCCAGGTTTAATTCACACATCCTCTGAGGGAGAACACAGCCGAGCATTTTGACATTTTTGATACCTGCAAAATAACATAACATGCTGTCATCCTTTGAAATGGTAAATGGTAATCATTTAAACCAGATGAGTGACAGAAGACAGAATTATTGCACCTACAGCACAGGATATACAGTACTCTGCACCTATTTCAGGGGAAGGAGAGTGGGTGGCCGGAAGACCGAAACGTTTCCCCCCATTTAACCTGTAATTTGACAACATCTGCAAAGAATTAGCCTTAGCACGGGCATGCCAATTGTTGTCTCTAAAATCAATCACTAGGGAGATGAGGTTACTTTAAATAGAAGTTAGCTGCCTAACCAGTTTCAGAAAGAAGGAAAATGAGAAAGAAGAGAGAGAGAATATATATTAAATATTGAAACTGGAAAGGAAATTAATTCCTTGCAATTCAAGGCTGATTCCAAAGGACTTTTGAAACCAGTCATATTTTTATGTGTTCATAAAATGTTGGGATCAGATGCTTTCACAATTGAAAAGTGTCTTGGTTGTGTGGGTAATGGATGCACACATGAATGAATGGATATTATTTAACTACTATTCCCGTATTTTACTTTCCTTTTTTCTTCTGTTATCTTCTTCCTTTTTCTATTTCTTTTCTTTATTTTCCTCTCTTCAAGCTTAGAAATTGAAATAATGATTTAGCCAATGTTAAAGGAAACCCCTGATGGAATTATTGCTGTGCCTAGTGTGCTGTTACCATATTTGGGAGTGGAAGCTTCCATGATCTCCCACTCTACCTCCCACTGGAAGGAGAGGAGCTTCCTCACCCACTTTTTTACCTGGGGGCACCATGTGCTCCAGCTGGTCTTCTCTCTCAGACCTTCCTGGACTCTCCTGGAGGAAAAACACATGGCTACATGTCTGTGCTGTCCCACAGACTACACATGGCTAGGTAGTTTACTTTACTTTGTTGTTTTACTGTTTTACTCTTAATAAATACATTTATAATTAAGAGAAATGACTTACGTCTTCTGTGCTATGCCATGGTGGTATGGCAGTGATATCCATTGGATTTATTCCTCAGCAATTGGTAGCAGCCAATGTAGCCATTTGCACCTGGAAAATTAAACAGAAAAAGATGTTTTAAAAATCAAGCTAGTTAGTTAGATGGAAGAATCGGTTCAACAAAAGAATCCCTGTCTAATCAGCACATCTGGAGAATCCAAAATGGAGCAACCTGCACAGCAACCCACATGGCAGGCAAGTCCCCAGATGTTCATCCCAGTAGGCACCACAATGACTACAGCAGTTTAGGGAACCACAGAAGCCATCCCAGCAGGGGTGGGATTCTAACAGTCTATCAACCAGTTTGGTGATTGCGTGCTTTTTATTGGCCACACAATTGATTTGGATAAATGGGAAGAAATTTGGACCAAACATTTGAAACTTTTGATGGCAATACCTTTCAAGGAAAACCTTTACAAGATGATTTATAGGTGGCATCTCCCCCCTAAACGTTTATCCAAAATGGTCCCGGGATTTTACCCTTATTACTGGAAGTGCAGAGAAATAGATACCTATTTTCCTATATCGTGGACATGTCCTCGAGAAGTTGAATTTTGGAAATGGACACAAAAATCGATACACGAGATCACTGGTTACAAAATTGACCTTAAACCAGAGTTCTTCTTATTGTGTGTTAGGACAGATAAACTTTGTATGGAAAAATGGTATTTAATTGTGTATATTGTTACAGCGGCCAGAATATGCTATGCCCAGGACTGGAAGGGCAAATATCCACCTCCAGAAGATAAAATTCCAGTAATTTGCAAGATTATAGAGTGCACTTAAGCTGACAGGTTAACAAAACCGTTGAGAGACCAGAAAGATTCTGCATATTACTGTTGTTGGGACTTATGGTATTCGTGGCTGCATAATAGGGCAATTATTTATTTATTTATTTATTTATTTATTTATTTATTTATTTATTTATTTATTTATTTATTTAAATTTATATACCGCCCTTCTCCCATAGGGACTCAGGGCATTAAAATAACCATATTTACAATTAAAATAAAATTAAACTCCACACGCCCTCACACACGACACACAAGTTAAAACAATCTACCCCCCTCAGTCCAGGCCGGCTAAGGAAAAAAGCCACGTTTTTAACTCCTTACAAAAAGAGGAAAGGTCAGGGGCCACCCGGAGCTCCACCAGCAGAGTGTTCGACAAGGTGGGTGCCCCCACAGAGAACCCCCTCCGTCTAGGCACCGCCCACCGGCACTCCGTAACCAGTGGGACCCGGAGAAGACCCTCCCTGTGCGAGCGAACCGGGCAGTGGGAAGATGACGCTGGCAGCAAGTGTCCCCTCAGATATTCCGGCCCCAAGCCATTTAGGGCTTTAGAGGTCGTAACCAGCACCTTGAATCTCACCGGAGGGCAACTGGAAGCCAATGCAGCTCACGGAGTAGAGGTGTTACATGGGAGTATCGGGAAGCTCCCATCACAACTCGCGCGGCTGCATTCTGCACCAGCTGAAGCCTCCGGGTGGTCTCCAAGTGCAGCCTAAGGTAGAGTGCGTTGCAGTAGTTGAGCCTGGAGGTCACCAGCAAATGAGTGACTGTATGTAGGGCGTCTCGGTCCAGATAGGGATGCAATTGGCACACCAGGCCAACCTCGGCAAAAGCCCCCCTGGTAACGACCCCCACATGATATTCAAACGTGAGGCCCGTATCCAGGAGGACTCCCAAACTGCGTGCCCTGTCCACAGGGGGTAACACCTCACCCCCTATAGTTAAAGAAGGAACTAACTGGATACCCCGAGATGCCGGTAGGAACAGCCACTCAGACTTGGCGGGATTCAATTCCAATAATGTTGGAATAGGTCTCTTTTCTTTTTTTCTTGCTTTCATTTTGTCTTTATATCTTTTTATATATATAATTAATAGTTTATATGTAATTAATCTTCAAAATTTACTGTCACGTGTGCTCACTGCAATACTTTATGTAAGAATATTTTCTTTTTGGTGTTATTTTAATTTTCAATAAAAAAAATTTTAAAAAATTAAAAAGACCTTCCTGGACTCTCCTGGAGAACAGACACATGGCTTCATGTCTGTGCTCTCCCACAGACTACACATGGCTAGGTAGTTTACTTTACTTTGTTGTTTTACTGTTTTAATAAATACTTTTATAGTTAAGAGAAATGACTTTCATCTTCTGTGCTTCACCATGGTGCTATGGCAACAATATCCATCAAATTTATTCCTCAACAACCCTGTCAGCTGATCCAACAGAGAAATTCTCACTTAGTTCTCCTAGGAGTAAATTTTCAGCCCCACAGTAATCCTATTTGTCCTTAAGAAATTCATGAAGAATTGTAATAATTGTAGAAGAGTTGTAATTGTAATACTTCGTTGTTTTGGCATGTTTTATAGATTGAATTATTTTCTTTAATATGCTCTAAATCATGTGAAGTACAGAGATAACAACTGGCTGATAATTATATCTCCAGATCCTTCCTTTCTTCTCCTTTCCTTAACAAATGGGAAAGTCCTTTCATCATTTTGGTACACTTTTACTATATTCTATCCCCCTTACCTGTTCTCATTCTGTGCTTGAAAGCTCCAATTTCTGGGGTATTTTTTTTCCCTTATAGGGATCTGTTCTACCCCAGTTCCCCATTCTCTGGCTCAACAATTTTAAGATACAGGGACATTTGGGAGCTGAAGTCCATACATCTTAAAGTTGCTGAAGTTGAGAAATACTGTTCTATCCCATTGCCTGCTTTGGCATAGAAGCTCAGAAATTTCAATTCTTTACAAATCTTTCTGTGGCTAATATCTAGACCTTAGGATTTGTTTATTTTTGAATGTGTCAGTGAAGCTTACAGCTTTATTCTTTCCAGTTCTATTTGTGTCTGTTTGAAAATGTTAGCTTAGGCGCAACTATGTTCTCAGCAATGAAGTCAGAAGCAAATAATTCACCAAGTTTCTGTATTTCTTCTCCTTCTGCAGACTAATAGTGCCACCGTCAACTAAGGGCTTTTATCCTGATGAAAAATATTTAAATCCTTAATATTTGTATGATTGGATTGGGTATCATTATACTCCCCCCCCCCTTGAATTTGATTTGCTAAATTTTAAGATCTTGTTTGTTTTTCTCATTTGAGAAGGCTTCCATTTTTTTTCAAGGATGTCTTCTTGACTCTGATCGCTTCTGTGCTCCTGGCCATTATAGGTAGTCCTCAATTTACAACAGTTCATTTATTGACTGTTCAAGGTTACAAGGGCACTGGAAAAAGTGGCTTATTTTCACACTTATGACTGTTGTCATGTGATCAAAATTCAGACATTTAGCAACTGACTCATATTTATGATGTTGCAATGTCCCAAGATCATCTGATCACCTTTTTGCCACCTTTCGACAAGCAAAGACAATGGGCTAGTCATATTCACTTAACAACCATTACTCACTTAACAACTGCAGTGATTCATTTAACAACTGTGGCAAGGAATGTCATAAAATGGGGGAAAACTAACTTAACAAATGTCTCACTTAGCAACATAAATTTTGGGCTAAATCATAGTTGTAAGGACTACCTATATACCTTTTGGCTTTGAGGAATCTTTCCTGAGCTGAGATTTTCATTCATGTTAAGAATTTATTATTTTATCTTTATATCACTTTTAAGTACAGTGGAACCTCAGTTTAAAATTGCTTCTGTTCACAACCAATTTGATTTGTAACCAAAAATTTTGATTTGGTTCACAAACAAATCCTTGGTTGGCAACCAAACACAGCCGTGGCAATTTTCCCTTCTGCACCATTTTGTTTGTAAAATAGCCATAGCCGGCATTCTCCTCCTCCTCTTCCAGCCACTTCTTCTTAGTCAGCACCAGTCAGCTGTGGGTGCTCTGGCTGCTTGTCAATCAGTGCTGGTCAGCTGCGGGTGGGAGGAGCAGTCTGTTACTGTTAAGGTGCATTCTGTGGCATATTTAACTATTTGTGTGCTTCAAAATCTTAAAAAAAAAACCAGTTCATAGTTGTCTGGAACAGATCAAATGTATTTCCATACAACCCAATGGAAAAATTTGTTTTGGTTCACAACCAAAGTTATGGAATGAATTGTGGTTGTGAAATGAGGTTCCACTGTATTCTGGAAAGGCTGCCTTCTTGTTTCACTTGTTCACCTTCCTTTTTACTGCTTTCTCCTTTTTTTCCTGAAATTTGCTTCTTTGAACTCAGAAAGGACCTTTTCAACACTTGCATGCATGATAAATACAGTGAAACTGTAGTCACTGTGCTTCATTGATTTAACAACTTTTGCATTAGGATTAGGCCACATTTGCCTAACCCTTCCCTCCCACCCACACACTTTTTTTGCCCTATCACAGGGCAGAGGGATTAGTTAAACATGCTACCTCTTCCTGAGCTGCTCTTTTCTGCAGCAATAGAAATAGCACTAGCATTTAGACTTATATACCGCTTCATAGTGCTTCACAGGCCTCTCTAAGCAGTTTTACAGAATTAGCATATTGGCCCCAACAATATGGCTCCTCATTTTACTGACCTCGGCTGAGTCGACATTGAGTCAGTCAGGACTGAACTGCTGGCAATTGGCAGAATTAGCCTGCAATACCGCATTCTAACCACTGCACCAATTCTCACATTTGCAGCATCATGCTTTCTTAAAAAGTGCTAACTGCATCTTAGCAAGCTCAGCATTAATTGGTTAATTCGAACCCTCTGGCCAGCTCTTATTGCCTGAAACTGTCCAGACCATAATCAATTTCATACTGAAAACTCTTGTTGCCAGGTGCATAAAATTTGGTTGTAAATGCACACAATGGTCAGCAAATGATTTTTGTTAATTTTCTAATTACTGCTTATTACCATCAGATTTTTAAATAGTTTCTAACAGAGGTTCTCATTAAGCAAGAAGTGGCTGTACTGTTTCCTGCATTTATATCATTTTATAAACAGCAGAATTCCAACACTTCTGTTTATATTTGCATATAATCATACATCTTTTCCCATGATGCTTTTCTATGGTATATACCTTTTCCTTAGCTTATGAATTTCTTCACTGTAGAGTTTTGCACTTGCTATGCTAATTTTACAGAGCTACATTATCACCCAGGAATAATCAAGACAATTTTTACCCTTTCTTTCCATTTCTGTTTATTTGAACAAATTGCATCCTTTAATTGCTATACCCAATTATTTGGATCATCCCACCAAGTCTTGATATGTCTATTAAATTTCAGTGTATTGAATGAAGTGTTAACATTCATCTTGTTTATTTTCCTTCAACAATGAAGGTCACAAACTTTATATGCCAATGTTTTCCCCAATTTTTTATTAAGTGATTTAGCTGTCATATGCAGA
This sequence comes from Mimophis mahfalensis, assembly GCA_032468015.1. NCBI lineage: Eukaryota > Metazoa > Chordata > Lepidosauria > Squamata > Mimophis > Mimophis mahfalensis. The sequence goes on along the minus strand of JANHFR010000540.1, from coordinate 364,004 downwards.
TAAGAGGGCATAAGAGTTCAATCACCTGGTGACATCCATCAGCTTAATTTTTTTAACTCCCTCTGGATGCCCCTAAATATCCTTGCTAAATAGGTATAATGTATACGAAGAAACTTAATTCTTGTGACACTATTGATAACAAGATTTTTTTTTAAAAAAAAATCGACCAATGAAATATTTGAACACATGAAAAGTATTAGTTATTTTGTAAACATTATGCTTGATACTTGATACATAACCAATTATATGAATCTGCAGATAATCAGAAGAAAGGCTTCTTTAATTTATGTTCCACTTGTCAATGCGCAACCTATTTGTCATACTTCAATAATCTGGATATAGTGATGGCTGCCCAAGCCAACTCATTAGCATTATCTCAAAATGAACATAAATGCACGTATTCCCTCTGACTGACTAGTGGTCCTTGCATTTGCATCTCGTATAATACCACATCCTATAAATGATTGTAGGTTATATGCCAGGATCTTACTTTGATTCTAAACTGCAATAACATTTTTCAGTATCTCCAAACCAATTTCGTAGTCATCCTTATGGGATCAGTTACTAGTCATCTTGTTGCATGTACAGAGAAATCTCCTTGTTGCATGTACAGTTACGAATGGAAAATTGAATTTCAAATAGACTTGCCATTGATACCTTTGAATACTTGAAAAACACCTTTTCAATCAGAGGTACCATGCAAATGCTGAACAAACATCTAGGTTGGGGGGGTGGGAATAAGGTCCTACACAAGACCACAAAATTCATGGTACTGAATAATAATCCTCAAGATCAGAACTATGCAGAGGTCTACGATAGCTGAATTGTGTTGCCCTGAATCATCTGTTTTAACTGTCCTATTTTATATTGAGATTTGTTCAAATCCAACGCATAACTCAAGTCCATGTTTTGACATTTCTATGAAGCTCTTATGTCCATCCATCCATCACTCTTCCATCATTGCAACGAACCCATATAATTTTCCTGAAATAAACATTTGTGGCAATTCAATATCTTAATACTATTGAATAACTTGGTAGCTTTTAGATGATCATGTTGCATAGATGATCTATAAAATAATTTTAATTAACTCAGATAATAGCATGATATTAATTTAGAATGGAGGAAAAAGAACCATAAAACCCTGGTCCGAATGCCTAGTACCATCTGAATTAAGGTTCAGTTAGAATACAGATGTGACTGTGAATTTTCAACTTTATAGAAACCTTACCTTCTACTGAAGCTATATTCTAATAACCATGTTTTTTCTCTTATGTTGAGACAAGTTTCGATGTATCTCCCAGTCTCCTATGACTAGCTAAATATCAAAGGAAAGATCATCTTGACATTTTTGTAACGTGTAATTTCATGGACTTTGAAATTATGTTGAAAGTTGGTCCATTAGACTTTTAGAATCTTACCAGTTAATTGGAAATAGGCCTGCTAGAAATCTGTACAATCCATTTGTTCATTAGTAGATAATATTTCTGTAAAACACATTCAGTGATACCCCAGCCTTTGAAAAAGAGGGCTGTGAAAGGAATCCTCATCTCTGGCCATCTCCACATTTACAGAACATTAAAACTTATGTTCATAAGCTATAATGGAAATTTGAAAGGACCCATCCAGTGTCTAGAAGGAATTCCTTTCATGCAGATCTCACCAATTTTTATTTTCAGTTGCTGAAACAAGTCAAGCAATTATTATTGAAATTTAATTTCTGCCCAAGCCAAGTCCTCTAGACAATTTTATGCTACATTCCAAGTTCTAATAGTTTAATTATTGCCAACAATTGCTATCAAAAGTTCTTTGCTTATATCTGAGGACTTTGAAAGACATTTTTGTCTACAATTGAAATGCTCCAGGCTTATGTCCCTGTGAAGGACTCATGCATTTCTTCCATTGCGCCAAATTGATTGTCATCCAGAGGGTTCCCCCGTGCCAGTAACAGCCAGTTTCTGAAATAGTGTCAGAACTCCCTGTATTACTTGCCCCTCACATTCATTCATTTCTTTCTGTGTGTATCTTTGCTTCCTTCTTTCTGCCACTCTCAAGTAGTTTTTTCTTAAGTCTTGTCAAAATAGATGTTTTGAAACATGCCTACCTTAATTTCATTTTTAAAAACTGCCAAATCCTAATGCTGCAAAGAGTTGGCTTAGAACTAATGTTTCTCAGTCTTAATACCTTGAAGAGCCTTGGTGGTTCAACAGTCTAACTGCTTGTTAAGTGTTACCATCTGCCTGCAATTAGTGCAGGTTCGAATCCCACCAGGCTCAAGGTTGAC
>JANHFR010000540.1:207657-219325 GCA_032468015.1 Mimophis mahfalensis | reverse complement strand
CCTGTAAACCGCCCTGAGTCCTTTCGGAAAAGGGCGGTATATAAATATAATTAAATAAATAAATAAAATAAATAAATTAGATGACATTAGATGACACAAATACACATTTTTCACTGCACAAAACAAAATACATATTTTATTTTAAAAAGTAATGGTTCCTTTGATTCAAGCTGTATTTTGGAGGGTCACATAGGCACATTTGTATCATTTTCTTGGCAATTTTTTAAAATATTGACTTAACTTTATATTTTTAAAACTATTTAAAGAAAATTTTAAAATCCAATGCAAGAATAACATATTCAATAACAATATAACAGCCCTCCAAACACGTGCAACTGACTGAAGTTAAACAAAAGTACAGCAGATCTATAGGGCTTTATATTGTGGCTTGCTAATGAATTTTTTACTATTGGAAAATTACAGAAATAAGTGAAGTTCAAGCATAGAGATCATCATTCAAGCCTTTACTTAAAGAGTTTTATTATGTTACTTCTAATAATTAAGGTAACCTGATATCGGATGAAACCAACCTGCTAAAGGATATATAGCAATGCTTTTTCAACTCTTCTTAAATGCTTTCTTTCAACTTCCTAATTCAGCTTACAGTCCCATAACTACCCGATTCTCTCCCATCCAAATATTGGACCATTCTAATCTTGGCTATTATTTTGCAATCAATCAAAGTTGATTCAGAAGACATCCTGTGACTGTCCCACCCCATTTCCCAACTGCAGAGGATCTACTTGAGCTCTTCAAGTGGGCTGGATGCAACTTTTATCAGCCTGGACAGTGATGAGAATTCAGCATAGCTGGAGGTCTCCCTTTTCATTTGACTATACAAAGCAAATCTTTTAAAACAAGAAAGTTCAGATTGAATCTTTCATTTCTTCCTATTCCATGGTTGAACTAAGTGGCTTCTTCAGGCACTCAGTCCTCATTTAGTGACTTCCTTGTTTAGTAACTGTTACCAGTTATGACGGGGACAAAAAAGAAATTGTATCCAATTCTTGAATGTATGACCATCTGTCTGAAGGTCTGTAAAGGAAAGGAAAGCTGATGTAAGATTAAAAGCACTGTTGTGGTTTCACTTAATAACTACATCACAGCAGGTTACAATTGTGGTCATTAAATGAGGACTACCTATACCAGCTCTTTCTCAACAGTTCTGCTAAAGCACAAACAACAGGCTCTAAATAGGACAGAGACGATGCTTGCCTTTTCTCCTGTCACTCATCATTCATTCAGGACAGGAAGAAATAAGATCTTATTCCCAAGATCAGCAGTGGGCCTCCTGCAGCTGCTCAGTGGTATTAATCTTTAATATCAAGATGACTTTTTGGGGGATTGCAAAGGAATCTATTGTGAATACCTTTTTGACCAAACCACTAAAGCAATACCTGGGATTTCCCATATTTGGTGGGAAATTCTAATAAATCCAGCATTATTATTCACACACACACACACACACACACACACAGTTACATACATTGTGGCCTTGTTTCTATAAAGCGAAGTACAGTTATTAAAGTTTCATAAAAAATAGTATGTTTAAATAAAGTTAAACCATACTAAAGCCAAAAAGTGCTAATGGCAGTGTGTGAACTCAGAAGTCTATATGGTACTCGTTACATAAATTATGTAAATCTAATATATGCAATATATAAAGATACGTCCAAAAACTATACAACAATGGCTATAGATCTCTGGTTTATAATTAAACAAAACAGAATAATATCTGAGTGCATATTACATTCACAGAAGGTCAGACGTGCACAGCATATAGTTGGTGTAGAGTGTAATCACAATATTTGCAAAAATTGAAATTAGTAGATGCTGCCAGTTCTTCCTCCTCCTTGATTTCTCACAGCTTTGTTTCAGGCATTTAAGATAACACTGGAAGACCCAACTCATAATATATTAACAAAATAAACTAGGAGAGTAAGGACTGAGAAAGAATTTTAAAAAGCAGATAGTGTTGATCTGGAGAGCCTCAAAGTTGCCAAGTATTCCAAAAGTGCCGTACATTATCATGTGTACAATATATGTAATCCTGGTTTTGACATCAAATTGAGACTGGCAACCTGGTCATTAAGCAAAGTGGTTACGAAGTGAACCATGGCTAAACAAGGCAGTCACTAAATGAGGACTGCCCATGTAAACAAGTATATTGTTAATGTGATTTAAATGTCCCTCATAAGACGGGGGTATCAACAAGCTTGCAGAAGCTGTGACATTTGCAAAAGTGGAAATGGTTTAAAACGAGGGTCAACAAACCTTTTCTGTGAAAGACCAGATCTTGTTGACCTCCATGAATGCAGTTGTCAAGTTAGCAAACCAAGGAACATTGCAGCATTGGATAGGTTGGCCCACTAGCAAAGAGGTTGCAGATAGGTTACAGCTGAAGATACCTTATCCCTAGTTCTCGGCCTGCCCCTTGTCCCATAGCTTAGCTAAGGATTGGGCCTGGTGATCTACTGTTCATCTGCCTACCTGTTCATTCTTACCTTGAAGTTCATACAAAAACATGATGGTTCAGATTTGGCTCTTGAGCCATAATTTGCCAACCCCTGATCTAAAAGAACAACAGTGGACTGGGGGACAAAATGAGCATGCCCAGGAAGGTTTTGTAGTTCTCCAAAGAGAAGCATCTCTTTAAGGAGGGTTCAAGTGTAGCATTAACTCAAAAGTAGCTACACAAAGCAACAAGCTCCCTCTCATCCATCAGTAAAGAAGCTATGTGGCTTTCTATGCCTGGCCTCTGTGCAGGGATGGGTTTCACATTTTTTAACAACCAGTTCTGTGGACAGGGCTTGGGCATGTGACTGGGAGGGTCTGGCCAACTCACCATCACTCACATCAAGGGTGCCTCACCTGGCCCTCTGTGTCCATGGGGGGCAAACAGCAGTGGGAGCGGCTTCTGAGAAGCATGATCCCCCCTCCCCAGTCAGCCAGCTCCACCTGAACTGAGTCTCACTGCTCTTGGGCTTGGTGATTCGCAGCAAGCACAATTTTAGTCAGGCCATTCAAGCCGCCACTGCAGGGCCAGCTGCCTGGTGCAAAACCTCACAGTTTTTCTCCTCTTCAGCATCATCCTCCATGCTCAAGCAGTGGCAGAGTCCACAGGAATCATTCCTGCCCCGGCACAGCAAATTCTGGCAGGCTGGATGTGGATGTGAAGGCCCTGGCTCTGCAGTGCTTTCTTGTTCAGTTGAAAACTTAGTTCAGCCTTTGGGAGTTCACTACACTTGGGCAGGAATAATTCCTGTGGACCCCACTGCTGCTTGTGGTTGGTTGGGCTCACCACTCTGTCTCCACCAGTGGCTGGACAGTACTGCGTGGGGCATTGAGGTAAAGAACAGGGTGGTGATGGGTCACAGGACTTTAATCCAGGTCTCTTTTTCAATGCAAGGAGATACTGAGCTTGTGCTGAAAAAGAAGACCTTCTTCAAGGAGACGGACTTATGGAGAAGCACAGACCCCAGCCCCTGCCTCGGCGTGAGGAGTTTCTCTGGAGAAGCAACCAGCCCAGACATGGCTTGTTCTGTTTCAGCGTGAGGAGGAGAAGCTTCTCCTTCTCACACCAAAACAGAGCAGGGAATGGCTGGGTTGTGCCCTTCTCTCAGCCACCTCTTTCGACACGAGGAGATGCTTCTCCTCCTCATGCTGAAAAAGAGCAGGTAACATCTGGGCTGGGCACTTCACCAGAGGGACTCATGGAAAAGCACCCAGCCCAGCTCCTGCCTCCTCTCTTCTGGCGTGAGGAGAAGCTCCTCCTCATGCTGAAACAGAGCAGGGAATGGCTGGACTGTGCACTTCTCCCAGCCTCCTCTTTTGTGAGGAGAACTTCTCCTCCTCATGCCAAAACAGAGCAGGGAACAGCTGTGTCACTTTTGGCGATATGATTTGCCTCTGAATTGTGCAAAATTGTGGCAGGGAGGTGTGAGGAGTGTGGGGAGCAGAGAGGCAGGGTCAGCCAGAAGTGTGATTTGCCAGTTCTCCAATTTGGGCAAAATTGTAACCACCCGTTTGCCCAAACCAGATCGAACTGGCTGAAACCTACCCCTGCCTCTGTGGCATTTCCAATATGGGATGTATGTTGACACATGCCTCTTCCAATTCTTGCAAGTGCCAAGCAAAGCTGGACAAAGTAATCCAATGCATTTTATTGAAACACATTGTGTTGTCTCTGCTCCTCAGAGAAGAGGGTACTTGCGGGAGCACCTCCTGCCAGAGTCAGTTCCTCACTGCCCAGTTCGCGCACACAGAGTTGGCCTCCTCCGGGTGCCATCAGCTAAGCAGTGGTGGGTGGCTGCGCCTAGGGGTAGGGCCTTCTCTGTGGGCGCTCCCACCCTATGGAATCAACTACCCGTGGAACTTCGGATGGCCCCTGATCACGGCTCCTTCCGGCGGGAGTTAAAGACCTGGCTTTTCTGGATGGCTGGCCTTGGCTGATGGGGTGTGGGGGGGTAGTTTTAATTGGGAATTGCTTATTGAATTTGTTTGTTTAATCTTTTTTTAATCTTGTTGTCCTGTTTTTGTTGTTGTTTTTATTGTTCACCACCCTGAGTCCTTCGGGAGAAGGGCGGTATACAAATTCAATAAATGAAATGAAATGAAATGAAGAGAACTGTACTGGTTGTTCTTCAACGCAAGTCCACACTTGCTCACTTGGAGCAGAGAACCTTGAGTGACCATTCCAAAATGTGGTACACAAAGTGGGGATATATTCTTTCTGCAATCTTCTGATCTGTGTTTTATATTCTGCCAAACTCAATGGGAGCGTTTACACTCCCACACAGACACACATAAACACACACACACAGAGAGAAATCTAAGAAATGTGCCCTGGGTCAGTCCAATGTGAGTGGGAGTCTCTTTTTTTTAACTAGCTATAGAGAGCATTAGAATGATTTACAGAGACACAAGCTGAAAGTAAATTATGTTGTAAATGCTGGTCCCTTGAGTCAACAAAGAATCAGAAGGAGAAAAAAAAATACAAGAAGCTTGAAATTCCCAACAGCAGAGGTTGACAGGAAAATATGGTGTTGTTTTTCTAGGAGTAAAAGTAACTTTTGTACCCTGTTTTCCCATGAGAAATTATAAACTTTCAAAGGAATTTTAGTCTCTCGCATGCACACATATATAAGAGCAATTTTGCTGGGATTGCTCTCATGGAAATGCCAGGAAAACTTTCAAGTTGTTAGGGCTATGGCTGAACTTCATCTAAGACTGCTGCTACTTATTTGTTCTTGCTGCCTTGTCTTGTCAAAACATTTACTCAGCTTTCAAAGAGTTGCAAGTTGGCAACGTGTTAATAATATTAGAATGCATTTGTATCGGCCATGTGGCTGCAACATTTCAGAAAATCCGCCACTTATTTAATGAATAATGAATCTGAAAGAGTAGCTATGGAGACAAACAGCCATATGTAGTAAATTAAATATGGACTCGTGGATGTATAGAAACATGGAGTGTCACCAAAGCAATTGTTTCTATTTCGTGATGTCAATCAATGATAGGCTTTCTTCTTTCTGGCTGGCTTACATGCATTTTACACCATATAGCTGTGGAGACAAACAGCCATATGTAGTAAATTAAATATGGACTCGTGGATGTATAGAAACATGGAGTGTCACCAAAACAATTGTTTCTATTTTGTGATGTCAGTCAATGACAGGCCTTCTTCTTTCTGGCTGGCTTACATGCATTTTACACCATATAGTGCCACCGTACCCACATCCTCATCTCTTTCTCTTTCCTCCTTCAAGTCTGAGGCTCCTTTTATATTACTGAAATATCCTTTGAACGGTGTATATGAGTAGAATCAAAGTAATCAGGAAGAGAAGAGAAGGCAAATTGCAACCAAGAGAGATATCTGTATAGGCAGAAATGGAACTTGCAGAGGGGTGGCTGGCAATCTCTGTTTAGTTCAATATCTCCTGTACTGACCTTCATATGCATTTAGTTACTTAACTACCATGCACCTCTTTGAATCCAGGATGGAAAAGTCTACTTTAAAAAGGTAACAGGGATTTTAACTTTCATATTTTTTAAAAAAATACATTTTTACCCCAAAAATCCAATTTGCTGGTAGTTCTTGCTTTACAACTGCTCATTTAACAATGGTCCAAAGTTACAATGGCCTTGGAAAAGGCTAGTTATGCCCTGTACTTGCAGTTGTGGCCACTGCACCATCCCTGTGGTAATGTGATCACAATTTCTCACTTGGCAATGTAGCTTGCATGTAGAACTGGCTACAGCATCCTGCAGTTACTTTCCATCAAAAAAAATGCCCATTAGGAAAGTTGGATTCACTGAACAATCACCATAAAAATCATAAGTTACACTACCAGTAAATTTAAGAATTGTTCTCCATGTTTACCCATTAAGAAAATCTTCCTACCCAAAAATAAAAATAAAAAATACTCTAAAGAGGCTTTGAAGTCTTTATCCAAAGGTAAAGAAGAGTCTTATGATGATTACATCAGTTTTTTGCAGAAGCTGGGGGCTGCAGTTCAAAACAGATGCAACATTGTAGTCCAAGCCATATATAAGTCAACACTGTGTGCATATAAAAAAGGATGGGGCTTTGATTGAGTTGCCACAATTTCTGTCTTGCTGTTTTGGTCCTTCTTACTGTGATTCAAGCAATATTTTCAGGCAGAGACAGACAGTTTTCTTATAATACCTATCACAGTCCCTTCTGTTCCCAATTACACAGAGACACACGTATGATCAATCTAGCTGTGGTAGCACAGTGGTTAGAATGCGGTATTGCAGGCTGAATCTGTTTACTGAGAAGACTTTGATTATGACTGGCTCAAGGATGACTTTACCTTCCATCCTTTCAAGGTCAGTAAAATGAGGACCCAGATTATGGAGGGGATAATATGCTGACGGTGTAAACCAATCAGAGAATGCTGTAAAGCACTACAAAGTGGTATATAAGTACTATTGCTAGCACAGCTTTGGACAAGGGTCACATTTAACATCCCGAGGATTGCAAATTAGATGGGACCACTTGAATCAATGGGAGGAGACACTGTTTGGAAGTTTAACTCCATGATGCCTGCAGTAAAGTATGTACCACAGATTATAGCTGTTTATCCCTCAGAATGATCAAGAATAGCACTATATATTTTCTGTAGCCAATCCATGTGGCTCTTGAAAGGTAAGATGAAGGCAGCAGATTTTCTCCTGCAGGAGGAGAAACTGTATGCTGCTGCTTCTTTAAGGGACTCGCTTCTTATAGCCAGAATAGCTCTTAAAGCAGGAACGCCATTTCTCCAGCTCATCCCCAAATGTGGTAAATATGATGTTTATTTAATGAACAATAGAAAGGTCTCGCGAAGTCAGAAGTGCTTCTGAAGTATTTTCTAAGAAGTCATGGCCAAGTAGTTATCAGGAGTTCCCAGATTACTTTAAGAATCACTGATTTAAAGATTTTTTTAAATTTGATTAGTGCATTTTTATTTGATTAGTGGGTTAAAAAAAAAGAAGGGTGTTCTACCCTTTTATAATTTAGCTGTGACTTCCAGAGTGTTATGGATGTTTATACACTGGTTCTATCCCAGGACATTTTCAAATATGTCATTGTGTGTTAATGTTTATTTACTAGAGCCTGAGCTAATTTCATTGGGATGATTTTTTAATTATTGTGGGTTATTGTTTTCATACATTTTGTGTTATACCTTGGTAAAGATATAAATTATCACAGTTCCTCTAATTGTGGGTGACAGCCAATGTTGTCTGGTTTTCTTCTTCATACTGGAACATCTACCTAAAGTCTTTGGAACTGTAAATATAATATCTAATTGTGTATAGCACAGGTGTCAAACTTGTAGTGTCACGTTGCTGTCATGTGATGTTTCACAATGTTTTTCCCACTGTGGAGCTGGGGTGAGCATGGCCTGCATGTGACGCATCCGGCCTGCAGACTACCAGTTTGACACCCCTGATTTATAGGGGTATCCAACAGTGCTGTGTTTTGTAGTTGAGTTGTTGTAAATTGTTCTAAATTTAGGTAATTTAAATTCTTTCAAAATCACCATAGTATTGCATTTTGGGCCCCAAAGCAACTGTTTCCACTGTCAATTTTTTCCCCAAATTTTTGAAGGAAAGGAAGACAACAGATTATAAAATATCAGGTTTTGTTCCATGTGTGGTTAAAAACATGAAAAAGAGAAGACGTCCTGATCTTTATAAGTATAATTAAAATCTTTTGCTTTTGTGATTGTTTTTCTTGAATAAAGTGTTTTCAATTAATTTTAGCTTTTAAGATGCTTGGAAAGAAGAGAGGAAAAATGGACTAAAATATTAGAAGCTAAATACAATAATATTATGAATTAGTAAATAATAAACTTTTATGTCTAGTTAGAAAGATATTCTTTTAAAATTGCAATCTGACATGAATTCTGTAACATACAGTATATCCACATACAAAGAAATTGGTATTCTTCACAAATACCTGCCTTGAATTGTCCCATTTTACATCCTGTGATGTCATCTAAATGGTATAATAGATGAGGAAATTGAATATGACTCTTTTTCCCCCCTTGGTGACATAGTATGACAAACAAATTTAGCTTTTGACACCAATGAAACTCCTTGGAACACCTTAGTCTCATCAAACGATTTTGTTGGCTAATCATTCAAATAAAGAACAATGAGATGTTATGACATTTTTACACTCATCTCCCACAAAATGTAAAATAAAACCTTTACCGAGTTTAAATGAGGATGGTTAATTCTTTGAAATCCAACCATGTACAATCCAAATATAAATATTTAAACCCTGCTCAAGTTTATGATTGCCTTTCATCTGAAAAACATAAAACAGCCTCCTGGAATAAAGTTGTCCAATATGTAATTTTAGTGGTAATTATGCTTTGTGTAGATACTAACCTACCTTCCCCTCTCATCAGAACTGACAAAAGCATACTTTTCCAATTCCACAGCATTTTCAAATCTGGAGTTTAGACAATTGGCAGTCTTTCATCCACTGGACAATTTCCCATCCGATACACAATACAAAGAACAAGGGCATTTCTAAAGGCAGCAGGAGCTTGGTTCCATGAAGAGGCATGAAAGATGGTGGGCCAATCTATTGTTTTGGGCACATAAGGGAACCCTCAAATGTCATGATGTCTCTGTTTGATCTGTTGTCACTACTGTTGGTTGCATGAAGAATTAACATATTTAATTAACTGTCTGACCAAAGCAGCTGTTACCTTATATAAAACTTTCAACATGGATGCCACTGAATGCTTGAATGTGCCAGGACAATAGAGGTTGAGAACTACTCGTTATGTTTTTACACCAAATGGCTCAGCATGGCTCCACTTTCAATGGCCCCAATCAAGATTGTTCTTAAATTTATAATGGCACATAGTGACGCTTCCACCGAAATGGGGTGATCATATCCAAATTTCAATTTGCCAAGAGGATAGTTATATGCACCAAAATACAAGGTTTGGCAAACCAACTACTTCCCATATCTCTGTGATCCTGACATTCAGCCATCTATATCATTGATGGAATTGGCATCTAGTTCACTTTTGTATAATCCAACCATGAATTCATTTAGTCAGTCTCTATCATGTGTGACTCCTGGTTAATTCTCTGTTGTTGTTTTAAATAATGTGTGAAAGGGGAAATTATTGAAACTACTTTCAAAGCAGTACAAATCTTTTTATGGGAAATGATGCTGATGTTGATTGCTATCAACTTATGTGTCATCACGAGTCACATGAATATTAGACAACCTCCATCTATCTGTCCATCTGTCTGTCTGTCTGTCAGTTAGCTAGCTAACTTATAAGTCTACTAATCTGTCTTATGAAATTCTAGGGGGTGAATATACAATAAAATAACAGAACCTGGGTCGAGGCCATATCTTAAAAAAAAAAAACTAAAAAAAAAACTACCTACCACAAACAATCATGTCAGGCAGAACCACTTCCTAGTCTCCACCAGGTGATATTCCCTCATTGGGGGGATCCAGAACACATCTACTTTGCAAGATCTGGCAGAAGACCATGTGAGACTTTAAACATAAAAATCTTGAATTGCACCCAGAAATCTACTGGAAGCAAATGCAATTCACATAGCAGAGGTGTTACATGGTATATTGTACTGGTCCCATATGTTGCTGCCATCTGAAGCTTCTGAATACTTTTTAAGGGCAGTCCCATATAGAGCCTGTTGCAATAGTCTAATTGGAAGATGTATAAGCCATGATTAACCACAAACATTACTTCTGATCTAAGAATGCGTGAGGTGATGCAACAAGATGTATTCATGCAAAGATCCTGCTGGCCACAATTGCTACCTATTCCTCAAGCAGGAGCAATGAGTCCAGGAAGGCTCCCAGAATGCACCAACTCTGCCTGGGGGAATGTAACCCCATTCAGAGTTAACAACAGCAGATACAAGGCTTGGTTTTTCGAAAATAAGTTAGGTTTTTCTTTAGAGAAACCCAGTAAAAACCTGTTGAATAAATATAGTCACTTGGTTCTTCCATTCCCTTTCCCTTTCCCTCTCCCATGCCCTCTTCCACTCCCCCTCCACTTTCTGCTTCCCCCTTCTCCTGCCCCCCGCCTCCTCTTCCTCCTCCTTCTTGATTGGCAGGAGAATTTGAGAATAAGGAAGCTAAATTACAATTTACATGAAAAGTTAAAGTTACACCAGTACACCAATATTTTCTGGCATATACAAAAACATTTCTTTCTAGGTGTTACTCACTTTCATTCTTTAAAAATTATTACTTGAAACAATTATTGTTAGAGTCTGGTCATAAAGGTTAAATATTGGAGTGGAATACCAACCTATAACATCTGCCTTCAGGTTCTGGCATGCGCTTCTATTATAGTTCAAATATAGTTGCCTCTCTGCTTTGGCAGCATAGAATTGTTGAATATTTGAAATTTTAAATTAACAAATAAGGGACAAGCAATGTTTTTTTTCCAAGAGGTGATCATATTTTTCAGTTATTTCCATTTCCAAAGGTTTCAGTGGATGGCAGTGAAATTATGATATTAACAAGGATTTAGAGTTGGAATTTTGCATCACTTTTTTTAGTAAGTTTAGGAATGTTACATTTAAGCAGGGGTTTAATGCTAGGCAACTGGGAACATGACTTCTCATCTAATTCTGTGAGTGGTGTTCCAAAGATTGTAAATACTGAACTGGAATCATGGCATGCCAATGAAATTGACAATCTGGTTAGACAAAGGAAGTTTCACCAACTAGAGCAAAACAAAATAACAAAAACATGGTTGGTAATCAGCTTGGAATGGGCAGCTAAAGATGGAATCATTTCACCATTTCCCACAATTTGCTAAAAATAAGGGAGAAAAGGATCATGGCAGAAGCCATCTATGGCTTTATACATTCCAAAATATTACAGCAAGCCATTTTATTCTTGCCTATTTAAATCTGATTAAGGACATTACAGTGGTCCCTCTACTTATGAATTTAATACATTCCAAATGCACATTTGTAAGTAGAAAAATTTGTAAGTCGAAAAGCGGTTTCCAATAGGAAACAGATTAATTCATTCCGGAACCTAAGAAAAAGACCCAGACACCCATTTTTTTGTGGAAACCTTTTTATTAAGTGCACTTTAAAGGCATGCAAACTGCACAGCAACATTACTTTTCAACAATAA
>JANHFR010000540.1:183099-196068 GCA_032468015.1 Mimophis mahfalensis | reverse complement strand
GGTTGGAGAGAGTGGGCTGCTTCACCCCGCCCCCCCCACACACACCGGGGATCACTGAAAAACACTAGGAGCAGAAGCTGGGGGATCTGAAGGCAGGTTTCCTTCAATCACCCTGCTTCTGCTTCTCGTGTTTTTGCATGATTCAAGGGATGCGGGGTGGTGGGGGTGGGGGTGGCTGCTTCACCACCCCCACCCCCACCCCTGGATCACGGAAAAATGCAAGTTGCAGAAGCTGAGGGATTAAAGGGGACCTGCCTTCAGGACCCCTTCAATCCCTCCACTTCTGCATGTTGCATTTTTGGGCGATGGTGGCAAAAATGCAAGGGTAGCGGGGGTGAGCAGGTCTACAGCAGTATTGATCCAAGTATAAGCCAAGGGTGACTTTTTTCAGCACATTCTGGGTGCTGAAAAACTTGGCTTATATTCGAGTATATACGGAAATTTATTATACTACCAGCCATTTGGATGGATGGATGGATGGATGGATGGATGGATGGATGGATGGATTTATGAGGCAGATGTACATAATCGATAATGATATCCACATTAAGAATTTCTTCTGAAAAGATTTTTATTTAAATATGCATTTTTCATCATTTTGAAATTTAAGACTAACTTATTTCCTTTATGTATATGTTTCTGCGTGCTTTTCAATTAGTGTTGACTCTTGGCAACTACATGGTCTAGTCCTTTCAGTTTTCTTGGCAAGATTTTTTGAAAGGACTTTGCCACTGCCATCTTCCTAAGGTTGCAGGAGGAGGACTTTCCCAAGATCACCCAAGTGGCTGTGGGACTAAAGTGGGACTAGAACACCTAAGATCCTGGTTTCTATCTTGGTGTTTTAACCATTGCAAGAAACTGGTTCTCAATATATTTCTTTACTGACTGTGTATTCATTCCATGTCCAAACAATGTATTTAGGTAAATAATTTGGATGAGTAGGTGAGTTGGTATCAATATGCATTGATTTGCAGGATAAATATTGACTTGTCTACTGGAGATGGCCACACTTTCCCTCTGTACTTACTTCGTCACTCAATAGGGTTGCAAACCGATCTGACAGGAGTCAATAATGTTTTGAATTCTAAAAAGTTTGATTTCAAGGAGCAATTTCCTATTCAGAGACTAGTGCAAGAAGCAGATAAGAACTCTTAACCAATATAACAATTCATTTTATTTAACCTTGAGGGAAATTGACCTGTCTGGCAACAGCCTCAGACTAAGGTACGTACAATGTAATGTTAAACCAATAGGGCCATTTCAGTTTCAAAAATGAGACTTGTGTGACTGTATCTTTCTTATGCTTTACCAACAGGATTGGCAAGACATATTGTAAGAATGCACAGAAAATGTCCCACCTGTTGGAAGAAATGTCCATCTAAGTTCAGTTCCAAGTGGGGAAAAAGACACTGAAAACACAGAGGCTGTTTGGAAAGATGGTTTAATGGTGAACAGGATCACATGCTTTGGAGGTCCTGGGTGGAAAAGGGGAGAGATGCTGAGAGCCCCTTGGTTTTATATCCCCTCTTGGGCCCTGCCTTAAAGTTTCCTGTTGCTATACAAGAAATGTATCCCATTGCCTGTCAGACTCCCAAGGGGCAGGGGTTTTAGCTAACTTTGGTTGAAACTTGCTGGGTGATACAGTTTTCCCAGGTGCCATGTGGCTAATCCCATCATGTCCAGAGGGCTTAATCCCATCACCCTTGAAGATGGGGCAGGGAGCTGCTTTGTCTTTAAAAATATGTTTTTCCTTTTCTCATGCTTTTTTAATATTTCCTAGAATATTTCTTTTTTTATAGGAGAGGGGTGGGTGCTAACTTCCGACACACCTATCCAGTCTGGCTATGCTCAAATGTGTAGCTTTTGGCATAATGTGAGTGTAACTAGAGAGCAATATTACCTAGAATTCAGAGAATCTGCTTGTTTTCCATATGCACCCTTTTCTCTTGACTAAACTCATGATTGATTATGGATAAATAAATCTTAGAATGAGAGCCAGTTTGGTGTGGTGGTTAAGGCACCAGGCTGGAAAATGGGCAACCATGAGCTCTAGTCCTTACATGAGCATAAATCCAGCTGGGTGACTTTGGGCCAGTCACTCTCTCTCTGCCCCAGGAAGCCAGCAAAGGAAAAATCACTTCCAACATCTTGCCAAGAAACCTGCAAGGACTTGTCCAGGCAATCCCCAGGAGTCAAAACTGACTCATAGACACCCAAACCCCCACAAATCCTAAAGTGCCACTTTCTGTCATGTTTTACTACAAGGTATTTGCTTTCCCTGTTTGATCCAGAAATGTTGGCAACGTTTTTGCCCTTAAGTTCATAGAGGCTTCACACTTATTTATCTTTTCATTGACTTTACAACCACAGGAAATGCCTTGGTGCCCTTTTAATAAAGACTTCCAGCTGTGTGTCCTCTCCCTTCTTTCCAGCTTGTTTAGAATGCAGATTAATTTTGCCTTTCTGATAGTAGCACAAATTTATCTATTAGTCACTGTGAGCTGCAGGTTAGAAGAGGCCATTTTCTAGTCTCGTTAGAATGTCACATTAATCCTGTTTCTGGTGATTGTCATGTTTTTCTTTGCTTTTTGGGCTAACAACCTGGACCTTGGAGCTATTTGCATAAAACTGCACAATTGGTTACACATGTTTATATTGGGTTTGATCTTTTTTTTTTTTTTTTTTTGCCTTTATGCTCTGCAGGATGGCGGGCTGAATTAAAGGTCTTTCTTCTGAAAGAAAGAAAAAAACCCCACCTCTGGACAATTTTCTTCTACGTTTAGGTACCCGGTAGGTTCTTGGCAATTGAGCTGATAGCTCCTGAACCTGCTAGTCTAAGCTACAAAGCAATCTAGAAACTATGAAATAAAAGGGACAATTACTAGAACACAAACAAAAGAAAATTCATAACTACTATGATGGTCTAATGCTGAATGCTTAACCTAAGAAAATAAGTTATTGTATGCTGTCCCCACATAATCTGTTATAGCTTGATAGTGGGAAATTTGGGCCTATGATGGAGCAGATGAGTCTATTCCTGGGTCCACATCTGAAACAACAGTCATAACAATGAGAAAAATGTGATGGTTGTGTTTTAAAAAGCCAGCTCCCAAATGATATAACTACAAATTAGCTCCAAAATAATTTTGATACAGGATTCTAGCACTTGATTAATGGAAACATGGAACAGAAAATGGCTTGAAAACATGCCATCTATAATGTATCTATTATGACTCTATAATAGTCTCCCTGGAGATTTTGATTCTGTTCTTCTTCAGTTGGTGGCAAAATTGTTGAAATATAAAACTTTATTATCCTTGGTAATGTAAATGGTGGAGCCAGTAACACCTCTTCTTGAATTCATGGTAGAGGCAAAATCTATAAATCATTACCAATTGTTTGTGACAGGCTCATTCAGAACAGAACAGAACAGAACAGAACAGAACACCTTATTGGCCAATTATGATTGGACACACAAGGAATTTGTTTCTGGTGCATAAGCTCTCAGTATACGTACAAATAACAAGGTAATATAATCAGTGAAAACAGACAACATGTATACACATAAACAACAAGGTAGTATAATTATACCAACAGGAGAAAGTGGTAGAAAAGATGAGAATGATAATAGATGTGAGAAAGACAATCAACAGTTTAACCTGTAGTTGGAATCTAAAAGTTGCAATCCAGCAAACTACTTATGTTAGCATTACTATAGTACAGTGGTGGCGAACCTTTTGGGCACCAAAGTGCATGCGTACACACCCAAAATGCAAGGTATGCCCTTGTGCATACACCTGTGGCCCCCACACATGTATGCCCCCACATGCATGCCCCCATGCATGTATGTTCCCCTAAGCATGCACCGCATCCCCATGCATGCACCGCACCCCCACGCATGAATGGCAGAGACTCGAAGACCACCTGGCCAGGGGGAGGCATGCATGCATGCACAATGGAGCTGACCTGGGCCATAGTGCATGTACCTGCAGAGACCTCTCTGCGTGCCACCTGTGACACATATGCCAAAGGTTTGCCACCACTGCTATAATATGTGTAAAGCAGATTTAAGGATGAGATTGAAAACTGGCTTGCTGGCTGCTTTTGAATTGTATTTCTAGCTCTAGATATATCCTTGAAACTTTGATGGGCTGAGGGACAGGCTCAGATTTAAACAGAAGAGTAGGAAAATATTTTGAAGTTTACAGAGAACCTTTTTAAAACATTAGTTTAAAATGGGGTGGTACAAGATGGGATGGAAACCACTGGGATAGCTCTGAGAAGGAGCTGAAATTATTCTGGTACCCAAGTGGCTCAGAACCTTAAAGGCATAAAAAATGTTCTGTGTTAAAAAATGTTCTGTGTCAATTATTATGATCTTCTTTTTAACCAGACTGGAGAGGTGAGATATATGAAAATATCCCAAGTTGTGTACTTAGCTTTTGTTCCATTTCTTGAAAAGAACCTCATAAAAACAGACAAATACACAAAAAGAATACCCAAACACTGATTGGCTTGTTTGTTTTAATTTTTAAAACTATTTCATTTCTTATACACAGAACCTCCCTCCTTTTGTATTAACAACCCCCTCCCTGTTTTAATTATTATTTTAGGGATTTTTTTATTTAAAAAAAATCACAAAAAGAGACAATATGCTAAAAATATGCAGTGAACAAATATCATCTGTACAGACTGGAAGAGAACCTTCATAAATTAACCTTATTAGTGCATTACTGTAAGCGAATGCCAAAAAAGCTCCTAATTTGCATTAAGATAGATTTTTCAGGTTGGCTGCATGATTTAATTAAAGAAAAGATTAAGAATCATTAAACAAGCTGCTCTACCTTGCAATAACAGAATTCATATCTGATTCAGGTTAACGAAAACACAGATGGTGATTCTGTAACTGTTGAGTTGCTGTAACAGAATGAAAATGATTCCATTAGTTCTCTGGAAATGTGAGGGAATTTGAAAATTAGTATGCAGATACGTTGTATAGTGCTAGACAGCTTGGTCTGCTTGGATCATCACTGATTACTCTTTGTTTGGGTTGGCAACACTGAACTTAATAAATGAAAAAAAAAAATGTTCCAGTATACCACAGTTGGAAACTGTTCAAGGTTAAAATAGGTGTGCAGACTTACAAGAAGGGAGAGCTAAGTAAACAAATGTCAATCATTTGGGGACTGGTAACAATTCCCCGCCCCCCATGAGGACGTCTGTTCTTTAGAAGCAGAGTGTCATCGCACTGAAACACACACACACATGCACACACATATCCACATCACTGCACACAGGCATATATAGGCGCTGTCCCTGTAGTCACATTCATAAGATGTTTATTGCTGCAAATGTATTTTCCATGTGTTGAATCAACCAGGAGGGCTCTCTTCTCAAAAGAAAGGCAAACTGGAATCACAAAAATAGAATCAGCCCTATGGGGAAACACAAACACACACGCTTTACTTACACTTACAGTGCAAGATGTAATTTATGAAACCAACTCGCCAGCATTAGAAGGTCTAGCTATCGGATCCTGTCAAAGTAAAGTTCTGTCATCCCTAACTATTGGCTCTGCTCAGTGATGGGATTTGCAGTGCAATATAAGGCCTTGGACTGCTATTAGTGAATGCCAGGCCTGGATATATTAGATCCATGCGCTGGATTGTCATATATACTGAAATGGACTCAACACATAGACAAAATCAATGCTTCAGAGTTTCAGGTGTTTCAGTAGCCACAACATAAGAACAAAAAGTGGGGATAGTGATGATTACCATACCTTTTACTTTATTCTTTTTTTAGATTTAATATAGCTGTTTCAGAGGTGAGACCTTTGCTGATAGCAGATGTTCTGCCTGATAGATCACTTGATGCAAATGCACAAATATGAAGTGGAGGTCTAAAGGCAAGCTTGGGGTAATACCTTTGTCCAATCTAATCTCCTACCTGGAAGTTGCATATATCTGAGCTTCTCTACTTTATCACCAGATTCTCCCTCATTGATTGTGCTGGGAATTTCAGTCTCTATAATTGAGGATGGGACTGAGTTTAGCTCAAGAATCCATGACAGTCATAGGCTTCTTCCTGTTGATAACTGGTCCAACACACACAGGTTGGCCATACAGTGGTTTGACCTTGTCCGCTATTTGAGACCATTCCTTGTTACAGCAAGAAATGAAGCAGTAACAGAGTTACCTGGAGCAGCAGTGTTGGAAGATGAACATAAATAAGACTGAGCAAAGGTACATATCCAGGTTAGGACCTGCACTGTAGCAATAATAATAGTGAATAATTAGTACTTCACTCTTATTGTATCAGCAGTTATTTAAGGTGGCCAGTATTCTGTTTGGGAGGGATAGGGAGGAAAATATTCCTAAAACCCACTGTGACTTGTCTGCATTTTATCTTGTTGATAAAATCACCCATATTTGCTCTTGATTAGATGACCCAGTGAAATCATCTGTCATTCATTACAATGTGTAGAATCTGAAGATCTGCACAGGCTTCTCTGTAAAATCAGCCCCTGTTACAACAGATTAGATTGTGAATAATTAGCAAGACCACAGAAATCCAGGAAGTACTGGATAAGGACGTTTATGGTAGAGAAGTTTTAATATTTTGTTTTAATTGATTTTATGATGGTCTACCACCTAGATAGAAGCACTTGTTTGAAATGGGTGGCCATTTAAATTAAATGTATATATGTATATTTGTATGTATGTATGTATCAATCAATCAATTAATAAAAGTTGAGAAGTCGTTATGAAAATATTCCAGGGCCTGGTAGGTATCAAAACTGAAACCAATATATAGTGGTCTATTTTCACTCCTGTTTCTCAGATCATACCTTTCAGCAAGGGGCTGAAAGCTCTTTTTTGAGGTGGGGGCAGGAATCCAGGAATGAGCTATTGTTTTGGTAATGGTTAGATATGATATTAGATTGTTATAATGAGTCTGGGTAAGTACTAAATCTCATCCGTGCATCTTCTGACCTATTTGGTCAGTTATATTCAAGAGGTAGCTAATACTTCTTTAAGTAGCCTAGTTGTATGTTCCATCCTGAAGAAGCTATCTCTTGATCTGACTATGTTGGGTATCTTATCTTTTTAGGGAAGGTTTTTATGAAAGTGGCAAGGCAACAGATGCAGAGAATTCTAGATGAAGTGAATTATCTGCATGTCTTTAGACTGACATGTGAGGGAAATATCATTGGCTGGTCCTGTGTGAAGATTTGGACAGAAAGAACATGGATCTCTGGGTCCTACTTGATTTTCAGTGGTGTTCAATACTATTGATCATGCTATCCTTTTGGAGGACTGAGGTTTGGTGGCTATACTTTACAAAGAAACTGGGTAATTCAGAAATACTTTGTGATGGAACATTTTAGTCATTGATAGAAGAGAAATGGTTAAGATGCCTGGCTATGGCCAGTTTTCTCCCTCACATTGTTTCCCTCAGCATGAAACTGAGGGAAAATCAGAATTTTGAAAATACCCAACTCCATCCATCCACCCATTCATCTACTTACCTACCTACCCACCACTTCAGGGCAGGTGTCCTCATCTGGTATTTGAAGGCTATGAGCGTTTGAATAGACTTCACCTATTCATGTCTGAAAATGCAAATATTAAATTCTAGCAACACTCCATTTTGTCTGCTACAGTGGCTTTGAATAGGGCTCTATTTCCACTAGAAAAGTAGAACTGTGACATTCAAGGAATTTTTTTTTAGATTACTGCTCAAGCTGCAGGTCAAGGCCATGACCAGAAAAGACTCTATCTAGCTTCAGCTAATGTGCCACTTGTGGCCTTATTTAGATCAGGTTGCTTTGGCAAAAATTACTCATGCCCTTACCTCCTTAACCACCTCAAGAATGGATAAATGCTATTTTTTCCCCCATTTCTAGAAAAATGAAAGCTACCTGGAAATTTCAGTTAGCAGAATGCAGCATCTGTTCACTTGTTTGTGAGTGGGAGTCATTTCAGTAAGACAATATTCACATTATGGACACTGAGCTGGTTGTCACTATATTTACAAGTACAATTCAAAGTTGGTCACGAGTTTTTTATAGTTTGGATCCTTGTACCATAGTTGCAAAACCATCTTCTCTGAGTTGAATCTTTATGACCTATACATGGAAACCAGGAAGGGATAATATAGATCCATGGGAGTTAGAGAAACAAAGTTTGTTTGATGATGTCCATATTATACACTAGATTGACCCCAGAGGTTAGGGGAGCATCTTCTTCACTTACTTTCAAGAAAGCATTGAAAAAGAGTTCATCTGTGCAGTGTTCAGACTGTAAAATACCATTACGTTGGCCCAGGCATTAGCTTCAGTTCCATTTTTAATTTATGTATTTATTTCTCAAATTTATATCTCATCCCAATCCTGATGGCTGTTAAAAATAAAGCATTCAGATAAAGCATTCAGAAGAAAAAAAAAATAGAAATTATGTTAAAATCATGCAGACAAGGCAGCAAAGTGGACAATTATGGACAAAAACATTTAAAAATAGCTTTAATAGCTTTAAGTTGTTTGTAAAAAATAAGCCATGTTGGAACCATAAGTATATATGGTAGCAAATACTCTGAATAGGGAGGCCCCTACTGAGCAAATCTGTCATCTGGCCTATAATCCTTTGAAAGAGAGAAACCACAAGGGTCCTCTCTAGATGTCCAAATTGGACAGGCAGATTCTGATTGGCTAAGGCAGTACCTAATATAGGCTGGCGCTGCCACACTGTAGAGGATTTTAAAAGCACACAGTAACAAGTACTTTGAACTGGATCCAGGAGTGTATTGGTAATCAATGGAGTGACTTCAGGATTTGAATGCTCCAGCCACTAATCTGGCTAACCTAACAGCAGCTTCTGAGTCCGCTCCAAAGGAAGCATTTTGTAGCGTGTTTTTTTTTTAAAGGATGATGGCTATCAGGCAGAATATCATACTTAATTACAAAAAGAGCTTTATTATGAAAATATGGATGAAGTATTCTTTATGTTCACATACAAATACAAGGGGTTTTTATGTGTGTCATTTTTAAACTTAATCTCTTCATATTTCTACAGATGTGTTTCTATATATTTTAACTGGATTCCTTTAAATCAGACTGCAGTATTTAGGATCTTCCAAGCACTCAAGTTCTTCAGTTCAGTTCAGCAAATTCTGTTCTTCCTCTTCCCTGATTGTCTATCACTGGCTAACACTGTCCTGACTCTTTTGATGGCTTTATAACTTAGTCTTTCATTACTGACTCCTCTCCTCTTTTCCCTTCCTAACAAAAGGCTGGGAAAAATAGCAACTCTGCCCCCCTTTCTCTCACAGGTCACCTTTTTGCTGGAAAAACAGAGTCATTTAATCTGCTGGTTGCTGATTACAGCTACTACACACCTTCCTCATCCATGCAGCCCCAACAACTTTTTACTTTCCTCAGCTCATCATGTCATGATCTTTTTCCTGGAACTGCCTATTATTTATAGGCTATGTGACTTTCTCTTTTTTCTATTTTCTCTTTAGCAATCTCCAATTTATATGATGATGCTCTTATAGCCAGCCATCCCATCCTTGACCAAGAGTTCTCTTCAGTGTTAGCTCTCAACTTTTCATGTTTATATCCACCCTTCCAAGAAGGTGCTTATCTACATGCCATGGTCCTATTCTCCTGATGGGAGATGCTAATAAGTGTCTAATGAGTTTGGCAAGGATGATGACTTTGGCAAAGGATAATGGCTAGATGACAGTTGTTCAGATTAGTGGAGCCAAGTGGATGTCCTTTAAAGAGGAGGTAGACCATCACCTCTTTAAGAGCTAGCAGAACTATCTCTACACTCAAGAAAGAATAATCTATCACTCAAACCCAAAGGTTAGAATCCAGTGCAGAGTAAAGCTGAGTGACTTTAACTGCTAGATGCACAGTGTATTCCTCACAACAACTATGTAGGTGAATCCTAGAATTAGCAGGACTGCTGGGCAACTATCCATATATATATTATAATGGTGCAGAAATAATTACATTTTGTTGTCCTTATTGCCATGTGGTAGGTTCTGATAGCAATGCTAGCTTGTGTTCAATCATCTTCACTATTTGTTGTTCACCAGCAGTGCTTGAGGGGTTTCTTCACCCTCTTCAACTCCTTTAGCTTTTTTTATAAACCACAGAGAACTCCACGGGCCTGGAGAGGCTGCTGGAGTACTATCCAGTCAATGCCCCAGCTGTTCTCTTATTCCAGTGGCTACCAATGCTTCAGCTAATGTAACAGACCTTTCAGATCAATCCCAAGCTTTCTAGAACCCAACTGGGACTATCAGTTTTTTGGGGAGGGCCAATCTAATAGGCCTAGTCTTCCGAGAGGAGGAGGGTACCAGAGAATTGGAGGCTTACCAGGGAGTGACCCGAATATGACAGGGTAGAAAATTATTGTCTCCCCAAATCCATAACAGCTCCAACACCAAACCCTATTCAGAATGTCTACCATCTAGGATCCAGGAACAAGCTTTAGGCTTTAACTCCAGAGATGCTTTAGAATTATGAATGTTTGTTTGTTATGAACTTATGAAAATTTACATGGTCACCCAATTCACTCTCAGTGACTGGTCAGCTTGCTATAATGTTAAATTATAGC
Organism: Mimophis mahfalensis; assembly: GCA_032468015.1. Lineage (NCBI taxonomy): Eukaryota > Metazoa > Chordata > Lepidosauria > Squamata > Mimophis > Mimophis mahfalensis. Next base: position 185,440 of record JANHFR010000540.1, on the reverse strand, counting down.
AAAGGGATGTTGCTAAAAACACATTGTAAGCCGCCCTGAGTCTTTGGAGAAGGGCGGGATATAAATGGGATTAAAAATAAAAATAAATGAAAATAAATAAATAAATTATAGATGTAGAGAAATGCCTTGGAATTATGATACTGGGCACCAGCATACTCTTAATAAAATATTACTAAATATTACTAAATATTACTAAAATACAGCAGTGTTCTGTAATATTGAGGGTAGTAGGAAAGGAATGAATGAAAGCATTTTCTCCATAATTGGAAAAAATGTGCCCCAAATATTTAATTGCTAATAGCCCATAGTGGTAATGATTTATATACTTATTCTTCCTACAGTATTCTGTCTTTTTTTTCTTCTAATGACAGAAATATAAATATGAATAGTCTGGTACCTATTAGTGATGGAGAAACTAATGCTCTACGACGTTGTTCAATGGATTGTGAGATGTATATTTTATATTTGGATATAAACTCTCCATTATCACAGGATTTCACAAATATACAGAATTGTGAAGTAGTCCAAGGATTTCAAAACATTGTCTTCTTTGTTATTTCATTGTACTGTAAAGGGTATTTTGAGATGCTGGGGTAGAAATATGAATGACATTGTCCCTGACACTTCTACCTATAGGTCCAGACAGCAGACATCTTTTATTCTCTCTGTTCAGTTCCTGGAAGCAAGGTCATGTGATCACGAAGCACCATGTCCATTTATTCCCCTTTTATAAAGTAATAGTGAATAAACAGTGTGTCCTTGTCTCTCCTTTTAACCTAAGAAAAGGGAAAGGAAAAAAGAAATCACGTTAACTCTAAATGACAAAACTTTAAATGCCATTCTCTTCTATTAGTTAGAAATAATTATGAATTTTCAGTTAGTGCTCATTAAGTTGGAGTGGTTAAAAAGTAATTCCCACCCACCCAGCTTACATTTCTTTATCCTTTTTACCATCCACTGAATTACAAAGCAGAGATTCCATTCTCTTTTGCTCAAAAGCGGGGTCTTCATGAAACCCAGCAAGCCACATCACCCTTCCTATTGGAACCAAACCATGATTCTCCTTCATGTTTTCATGAATGTCCTTCACATTAACTATCAAAGAAAAGAGAGAGAAAAGAGTGGCAGATATGGCCCTCTCATTCCAGATTCTGCTACGAGTAAGATTAGCTTTATAAAATACACACAGCATTTAATTTTACACATTTTATTTCATTCTTCCAATGGAAGAATAGACAGCCTTTTTAAACTTGAGAGCCTCTCCACTTTCCATATTGAGGGGGTGGGAATGTGTGTTTTATGGGTACAAAATATTTCTCAGGCACATGCAAGCCCCTCACCCTAATTTGGAAACCAGAGAAGCTCTCAAAACTGAAAAGATTTTTTACCCATGGAGTAAATGTGTGTACATATGTGGTGTCACACCACAACTCTCTCCTAAAAATGTACTACAAAATGCTGGAGAAGAAATCCCTCTCTTTAACGCTCAGATGTCTGATGGGAATCATACTTCTTGTTCTAGTACCCAGCCTTCACAAGTAATGATAAACTGCCTACTCGTGAGTAAAACAAACCCCTTTTCACAACAGGGTTTTTATTCACATGGATAAATAAAAACCAAACATAATTAGTCCCAACAAACCTGGTTCTGGCCAAGGAATCCAAATTGCTTGCTGTATACTAGAAAATGAATGAATGGTTGTCTGTAACAACCAGACACTCCCAAACCCCTGCTATTTATTTCCCAGCCAAGGTGGGGCTGGCTAGTGTCTATGTCTGCTGTTCCCTGAGAGCTGGCTTATTCCTTTCCTTTGCTCTCCTCCCTATGCGTATGCGCATCTGGGATCGGCCCCATTTGTTCCTCCTCCTCACTCAACTCAGGCCCTGAAGAGGCTGCCTGAGGGAGTGCGGAAGACCTGGCTCTTCCTCTTCCTCTGATGCTGTTTCCTAATCAGAGCTTCCCAAAGGCTCTGAATCTGGCCCAGGCTCTCCCTCAACCTCCTCCTAATCTGACTTTGCTGCTAGCTCTGCTGGTAGCTGATGGGCCAAAACAGTGGGAATGATGGTGGGCAGGAGTGGGCTGCTTCCAGTTTGCACTGGTTCAGGTGAATAGGATGCTAATTTTACATCTGGTTCACTGAACTGATAGTTGGAATGACTGGCTGACCCACCCCTCCCCTCCCAGGAGTTTCCATGCAGCCCACTTTGGATCCTGAAGAGACCTTGGTGGAGCAGGCTGTACGGAATTAGCCTAACAGTCGGCTAGCCTGTAATTAGGCATGTTTGAATCTCACCAGGCTCAAGGCTGACTCAGCCTTCCATCCTTCCGAGGTAGGTAAAT
>JANHFR010000540.1:145800-158826 GCA_032468015.1 Mimophis mahfalensis | reverse complement strand
ATTTGTATTGAAATATGTGTTTTCCGATGGCCTTAGGCGACCCCTGTGAAAGGGTTGTTTGACCCCCAAAGGGGTCCCGACCCACAGGTTGAGAACCACTGAGTTAAGCAATTAAGAGGCATCCTATGCAGTGCTTAATTAAGCAATTAAGATAGACAATGCCTATCGCATTGCCCTCTGACCTTCTACACCAGTGATGGCAAACCTTTTTGTGGTCGCTTGCTGAAATTGCCCATGTACACACCTGTGCATGCCTGCACCCACAATTCAATGCCTGTGTGACACCCCCACATGCATTTGTGCATGACCCCCATGCTCCCCCTGCCCCCCGTGCATGTGTGTGTGACACCGCAGAGCCAAAAAAACAGCTGATTGGCATTACTGCGCCAATCAGCTAAGCTTCAAACATTGAACCGTTTGTTAAATTTAGCTACCAGTTTGCCGGGGGTCATGTGTGCATTCACAGGGGGTAGGGGGAGCAAGGAGTTTGCACGCATGTGCAGTGGAGCTGAGCTGGGTGATGGCTCGTGTGCCAGCCAACATGTGCCATCACAGTTCTACACTTTAGATGCTAGGTTGGCCAGCAAGATGGCAAACCTAAACCCAAGATGCTTTCTGACAAAAGTGACTTTGCATGCTCCTTGTACCTGCATTTCTTCTTCCTCACATATACCCAAAAGCCAGAATTTAACTAGCTATGGGTTTTGCCCCCTAAAATTCCAGATAATTCTAGAGGCAAAATAGCTGGGTTGATTCTCTGAAATTCTAGTGGACTTTTCCCATGAACAAACCTAAATAGGAGGAGGTGAGAGCATTGCAAATTATTGCAAGGCATGCAGGCAGAGAATGCAACATCTGCAGAGGTCTGATGTGTTGTACATGGCTGATGGGAAGATACTCCCTGAGTATCTCCTCTGAGCTACGAATAACCGGTGGTACCAAGCATTATCAGCTGGTAAAAAAATAGCATGTTTGGTTAGTTGCTTCCATCATTACCAGGCCTGAAAAGGTTAAACAAACCACTTCTTGGGGAAAGTTGCCACACCCCCTCAATTTGCTTCTAGGAGTAGGGAGGAGTTCCCTCATACTTAGCTAGCTAACTGGAGTTAGCTGATGTGAGTGGGCACAGTGCAAACAAACAAACAAACAAACAAACAAATAACACAAGGTTGAAAGGGAATAAAGACTGCTTAAAGGATTGAATTTGGAGGTTGCCAAACTCCAAAGTGCATCTGTGTGGCTTCCAATATATAAGAAAAGGACCATACAATAATTTAAACATCTGAACAGCAATATCCCATATAAGAAAACACTATCTTTTCATAAGAGGACCAGCAGCAATATTATTTACACCACCACTTATTTATTAAATGGCACCTCAACATCTGACAATTCATGTGACAAAGACATATGTGAACTGCATAAATGCAGAAGTAGGGGCTTCCAGATGTGACACTCTGGATCCTGGCAATCTTTAACTCAACAGCAATTCCATGGCCAATGATAGGGACTGGTGGTACCTATGACTCCAGCAGTTGGGTATACAGTTAAGAGTTCCATGCTGACGACATCCAATTATATCTTTCAATCTCAGTCTGGCAAAGCGAAGCTGTTGAGTTATATCCCAGGACCTGGATGCTGGGCAATCTCTGATTCAATCCACAAACCTAGAATGAATATGGCTGCTGGGGCCAATTAGATCTGGGCATATTCCATCTTTAACCTTAGATGGGGTTGCACTTTTCTGTTCAAAAGTGGTGCTCAGTCTGAGGAAACTCTTGAGCTCCTGCTCAAGAGCAGATGGCAATTGCTGTAATTTCCTTTGGTGTGTTAGGTTACATCCTTTCCTGCATCAGGAGGCTCTTTAGGCCCTCATTCACACCATAGTAACATCATGGCTCAACTATTACAATGTGGTCTACATGGGGTTGCCCTTGAAGATTGTTCAAAAGTTTCATCTAGCCCAGAATGCAGCAGTGCAAGCAGTAATATGTCCATGTGATATTTGTGCTTTGTGAGCTGTATTGGTTTTGAGTTTGCTTCCTGGTGCAATTCAAGGTGCTGGTTACAGCCTACGGTTTGGTTATGAGAGAGATTATCTATCTCCCATGCTATCAGCCTGGCCTGTTCAATCTGACAAACTTGCCATCTCTGGGGTCTCAATTAAATAATGTCATCTATGCAAACTCCAGAGTCGCAACACCTGCCTTCCAGAATGAGATTCTTCCTGATATCAATACGTTAAAATTGCAAAAAACCTTAAAGGTTTTTCTTTTTCTCCAGGCCTTGGACTGGGCTACCTGGGTCTCCTGTTGAATTGTGGGTAGATGTGGCTGACCAAATTCACTATTACTATTCAGGTGATGCCTGAACTGAATTAGTTAAATTAATCCCTTTGCAGATGTGCAGGACCAAGGCCCAGAAAGTCCCACATTTTATTTCAGGTAGATGTGTCATATGTGGATGTAGGCATGCTTCCATCATTCCCACTCAAAACATTATAATCGTTGCAGGATGTCTGCCTGTAGACATCATCCCCTGCACCTAACACACAACTAAACAATCTTAGATTACAGGAATGAATGCAGCTTCCCCAAACCTTGAGCGCAGTGCCAGAATCCCTTCAAAGTTGCTGCCAAACTGTAATTTTGAATGTGAATGAATGCATTACACATGGCTTTTAATCATATTAGCTGGATTGGATTTGATATTGATTTGGACTTTGTCCTGGCCCTGCCTTATTTTTGGAACGTGCCTCCCCACACGCACGTTTGCAATTTTCTTTCGAAGTTCTCCTAGTGATTTATTTATTTTTTTACGTTACTTTCAGGTTGGTGGTGGGAGAAGGACTATTGCTGGAAGTGCTGAGTTGATTTCCCCCCCCCCCCTCTCTTTGATTGGCTACTCAAATATCCCAAAGAGAACAAGCATCCTGGGATGAATTCCTTCTGGGTGTCTTCCCTTGGGATCAGAGTGAAGCATTGGGACCCTGAAAGATGACAGACTGAGCAGAAATCCTTGTGCAGTGGAAGAGAACACATTTACATACCTTTTGGGAAAATATATGCCTGCCTCAAGGGAATTTCACTAGAATTATTTTTTCTTCTGAAATAAATTTCAAAATTAAATTCTCCTTCATTAAACTAGGTAAAAAATAAGTTCTTTAAAAAAAAAAAACCTAGGGTTTTCATTTCCCTTCTGTCAATATCAGATGGCCTTGGCTACAATTACTAGATCTCTACCCTTAGCAGACAAAGGCAGTGTCCTAACCCTTTTTCTCCTATTTCTTTTTTCAAAAACGCAAAAGATCAGTCCTTTGCAGGTTCTCCATGGGGTATCACCCGATTGTTTGCCAGGACAAGATGATGTGCAGGACCCCAAAAGAGGAAGGCTCTTGGCATAACCTTTGCACGTACTACTTTGTGTGTGTGGATATAAATTCAGATTATTTGCTTTCCAGCTGTTCCTTCTCATTGTCTGCCAATATGATAAGGATCTGTTGAATCAACTTTCACCAGGCAGTATAGAAGCCCCTTCCCAATTCCTTGCAGTCCAGATTGTAGCTGCAGAAATCCTGGCCTACACGGATATTCGCCACAGAGCCTGGAAATTCTAGAAGGTGTGGTTGCAACACATTTGGAACCAATAGACTGCTAGTATAACTTATTAGCCAGTATAAACATATCTGACTCAGCAGGCTTACCCCTAATTATGCTGCTGAACTTGCTGATTGGGTTCACACTTCATGCTAAACCAGCTCTCCTCAACCTAAAGTCCTTTTAATTTCCCAAACAGCACTGCTAAGAATTTTATGGGATGAAGTCCAAATACATAGAAGTGACCCAGTGCTTTGTTTGATTTTGCCTCCAGCTATTATAGGAACCCAGGCTATGCCTTTTGGAAACTGTGATTTTAGGTTAAATCAGCCTATGTTGATTTAGTCAACAAAACATGGGTAACAATCCATGATTTGAGCACAAGTTCAAGTCCTTCCCAGTACATTCTGATAAACAGAACTGGACCCCTGGCCCATTTAGTCTTACAGGCTGTTCTCACAATGGTCAACCAACTGCACAAGGAAGCCTCCTTCTCACACAGCAGATGGCCATCAGAGGCAGTTACCCTGTTATTAAGGCTAAATAAGAAAGGAGATACATGCTTTTTAGCCAGAAATTAAATTCACTTGCTTCTGAGTAAGTAAGTAAGTATAGGACTGAAGCATTCAGTTTTTAAGAAAATAAATGGCCATACCCTTGCATTCTCTACTTTTGGTTTTGCAATCATGACAAAAGAATGGTATTAAAAATTAAGGAGAAGGGGAAGATTACCTGTTGAGTTTTTAGAGATTTAGAGAGATTTATAGTGTATTTGATAATAAGATTAGGAGATGATTTTTTAAATTACAATACTTTAATTATTATTTCTGCATGTTTAAATCTACATGTACCGCAGAGTGTACCGTTCGATTAAAAGAACATCTAGACAGCTCTCTAGTTTGGGACACCCATAGAAATTAAAAGGATCACAGGGAGTTTGACATTTTGCGAAATGAAGGAATAATTAGTGCACCATATTGGGGTTTTCCCTTTTTGAAAAGATTGCTCAAGCAACCCTTCTGTGGCTTAGCTGGAAACAAAATTTAGGCTCCGTTTCTATTGTATTTGCTCAGAAAAAGTTAATAAATAAAAGAAATTATAATTAACTCTCTCATTACCTACAGTGGGACTTTGACTTCTGCTATTTCTAGGGAAATGTGTGTTCCTCGGCTACAGTGCCTCAACATTGTATGAATTGTAGATGACATTATACAAAGACATTATGTGCACCTCCATTCATATATACATAGCTTGGAGAAGTCATGCAGCTCTATACCAACTGGATGTTTAGTTTCTAAGGCAAACTTTAAAGTACAGAGCTTCAACTGAGGAACATGGAAAGGATTCCAACTTTAGAAGAAGCTCAGTGAAAATTGGGAAATTATTTGTGTCTTTATTTTCTGGAACAGCTCCACTATTTCTCCCCTCACCTACTACCAAATATACGGTAATGCCTCTTCTTTACACAGTACATTTAGAAATAAGCAATGGAATCTCATTTCCCTTATTCTGGATTTTCAAGGTGGTGCCAGTGCATGCAAAAAGCATTCCTTGATTCAAAATCTTATCACACCATTATAGGAGGTCACATTATCACACCATATTGGATGACAAACACAATCATAGGGGGGAAAGAGATACATGTAGGACTTCCTCCCACCCACCAGCCTTCCAATTCACTGATTATTTCCCAACAACATAGATATTTTGTTATGTTTTTTTTCTTGACAGAGGATAACCATTTGGGAACCTTCCAATTTCACATACTTTTTTCATGAAGAAGTACAGAAATATTTTTTGTCATTCTAAACAAGGACATGGGAACTTGCTCTTAGTACAACTAGCTTAAGAGTGTATTTTTACAATAATATGTTCTCATTCTTCATGTGCGTGTTTGCATATGTGCACATGCATGTCTTCAAGTATGTGTTGAGTCCTGGCAACTTCCTGGGCTAGTTAGTCCCTGCAGTTTTCTTGACAAGAATGTTCAGAAGTGGTTTGCTATTATCTGCTTCTTAGGACTAAGAGTGATAAGTCCAGGGTCACCAAGTTGGCTTTGTGCCCATGGTGGGACTAAAATTCATGGTCTCCTGGTTTCTAGCCTGGTGTTTTAACCTTTACAACAAATACTCTGTCTTTCTCGCTCACTCTCCTTTTCCTTACAAATGAATTATCAGAGTTGTAATGACTTACATATTCCCCTGTACTGTACTATCCTGACCTTTTTAGTATGCTAAATTTTGAAAGCTTGACAAGTCTACCTTTGCTATGCAGGTTAGTAGGACTGTCATGCAAATTGAAGAACAGAGAAGATGAGTGAGCTGAGATTCACGGGCATGCTCTCAAGTTGCTTTGTGTTTTAAATAATTGAGCATCAACCTGTCACTTGCATTTCTCTTAAGCACTCCGTTCTTTTCCTGGCACCCAGATAGCAGGGACCTAAAAAAAAATCCATGTAGTTTCAAGATGTAATAAAATGGCATATAAGCTTACATCTTAGAACTGAAGAGGCTGTTAAAAGCCACCTTATGTGATAAAGGCAATTGCCTACAGCAGCTTGTCTGGAGTTTATGGGAAGCATAGTCCAAAACTCTATTAAGCCATTAGGTTGCCTAATTGTGTTCTAGAGAATTGTTTCAGAACAGGAAATTATCTTCTACAAAGTTTTTATTCCATCTAGGTCAGGATTATACATATTATCAATCCTAGGTAAAACTATAGTGTGGGTTGTCAATTTTTGAATAATGTACAAACCCTTTCCTTGTGGCTTCTACATTCTGATTTCTGATGGGGAAAATTCTGATGCAAAATAATTTTTCAGACTGAGAGTCATGCTTGTTCTTGGAGTAGTAACAGAGATGGACAACCAATTAGGAAAAGCAATATGAAATTGATCTTGTGCCATCAAATTTTGCCAGCTCTTAGCAACCACATGGATTGATTTCTCCATGATCATAGGTTCCTAACCAGGTCTTTCAGATCTTCACCTGTGTGTGTATGTGTGTGTATATTTATTCTCTCTCTCTCCCTCTCTCTCTCTCTCTCTCTCTCTCTCTCTCTCTCTCTCTGATAATTCTAAGTGCAAATTTTGCGGAGTGGCTAAGATACTGGTCTAGAGACTGGGAGGCTGTGAGTTCTAGTTCCCCACTTGGCATCAGTGCTGGTGAGTACCTTCGGCCAAGTGATCGTTTCCCAGCCCAACCTAGCTCAGAGTTCTTGGTGTGGAAAAAGAGCAGGTGGGAACATAAAGTATGTGTGTTGCCTTGGTCTGGCCCAAAATAAAGGTAGGATACAAATTATTTATTTATAAACAAATTTACATAGCCACCCAAGTCACACATAGGGGACTCCAGATAGCTTACAACATTTAAAACCCACCATATAATAAAAATCCATAAAAATCCCACCCCTCCCCATGGAAGCAAAAGTATCATGAAATCAGCCACTTGATCAGCTCTATCTCCATTCAAGGTCCCAGAGCCTACTGGCAAAGCTGCATTTTTTAGGGCCTTTCAGAAAAGGAGCAGGGTGGAGGCCAACCATTTTCCCCAGGGGAATCTTTCTTTCTTTCTTCCTGTCACATGATAAATCAATACACATGACAAATCAATGGACCTTTTCAGAAGGATTTGGGGTGACTTATCAAAGGACTTGAGAACTAAGCTCATTTACCCGTTTTATAGCTGAACATGTATAATTGTATGCAACTGTGGTTATTCAAGAAACATCTGCTCAAGAAACCATGACATGAGACGTTACATGAGCATGGCCACCGGTGGGAAACTATCGTGAGGGAGCAATTTTACACCCATGTTTAAATTGGTTAGAGATTCAATCAAATAATTTGCCTTTTCTATGGAATTTACATTTATCACAAAGCAATTGTCCTTTAATCTACACTAAATTTTTGTATATCACTTGCTCTAACCATTAGGAAATAATCGTATACTGTGGTTCAGTTAAATAAAATTGATTAAAGAAGCCACCACTGCCCAGGTTCACCTATTGTCCTAACCATAAAACAATTAAAGCAGAACTGAGTAGGGCTGAGTGCAATGTCTTAAACCAGTCAATATCCATAACCCATAAAAAGCTTAGTGTACTTTATATTTTGTATATTAAGCTAGCGTACAACTGAAGCGTGAACATGATCTCTTTTTTTTTTCTATTAGTTCACTGCTCATATTTACAACTCACACAGTACAATCAGCAATAAGGTGGGCTCTGAAAGACATGTTTAGAGATGGGAACAAAATGAAACATTGAGACTTTGCTGATTAGGTACGTTTGTTGTTATATAAGAGGCTAGCACATATTAAGTACATACAGTAAAAAGTTGACGCTGTAATGTTATTATGTTATCCTGCTGTGCTAAGGAGTAAAAAGTGAATGTTTTCCCCCTTTTGCCTTACTTTTCTTTTCCCTTTTCCCTCCCTCCTTCTCCCACTACTTTCATTTGTGTTTCATACTTTGATAAATTTAATGAAAAAAATTATTAAAGACCTATTTCTGAGATGAGCAATAAACCCTCTGTAATGTAAAGATGATATAATATCCTCACCTTACCATTATTTCCCAATCACCAACACCGCTAAATCTGAGCTCTTGACACTTAAGAATCAGTCCTTTCATCAGCTCACTGTTAAGACTCTTCAGGAAAGACTTCTCTTGATGCAACAGTAGCCTACTTCTGTAACAATTGAGGATGTTTGACAATGTGGTTCTCCCCCCCCACACACACACTTTATAACTAGTCTTGTTTGCTTTGACTTGCAAATCAACACTGGGACTTAATTCAGTTTAATCAGCATAATATGGTACCCTGGGCTGCCATATTTTATAAGCAAACAGTGCAGGCACAGCTGTGTTCAAACAGGTTCCACTATAAATCATATAAGACATGCAACTACAGCTCTGGGGTTGATACCTTTCATTCTGCAACCAAGGTCTTTCACAGCTGAGTAATAATAAAAAAAAAGAACCCCAGCAGATTGCAAGTCCCCCCTGCTTTTTTTTTCCTTTTCAAGCAAAGGGAAGGCACTTGTTGGATTGCTGTTCAAGCTGTGGTTAATGCAGCCTTCTGGTGCCCTCCAGATGTGTTGGTTTACATTTTCCAACATACCAAGTCATTCTGGCCAGAAGTACTGGGGATGGTAGATCAACACATCAGAGGGCCCTTGTCTGGTGATATGTTAGTTGCAAAATCATGTCCGACCCATCACAACCCCATGAGCAACATTTCCCCAGGCTTTCCTATCCTCCACCATCCCCTAGAGTCCATTTAAGCTCGCACCGACTGCTTTAATGACTCCATCCAGCCACCTCATTCTCTGTTGTCCCATTCTTCTTTCTCCCTCAACTGTTCCCAGGATTAGGCTCTTCTCTAGTGAGTCTTTCCTTCTCATTTGGTGGCCAAAGTATTTAAGTTTCATCTTCAGGATCTGGCCTTCTAAAGAACAACCAGGGTTGATCTCCTCTAGGACTGACTGATTCGATCACCTTGCAGTCCAAGGGACTCACAGGAGTCTTCTCCAGCACCATAGTTCAAAGGCCAAAATTGGCGCTCAGCCTTTCTTATGGTCCAGCTTTAACAGCCATACATTGTAACTGGGAAAACCATAACCTTGACTATACACACTTTTGTTGGCAGGGTGATTACCTGGCTAGGTAACATCAGTACATTGATATATGGCTGAGTAATGAAACATCTTCAAGAAAACAATGAAGCTCAGAGACCACTAAGGATCCCATAATCATAATTCGTTTAAGTATGGTTTAAAAAGAAATCATATGGCTTAAAATGAGTGACTTTACATTTCATACTAAGCCAACTCTCAGCTCCCAACAAACCACAATATGGATTGTCATGATGGATGAATTAATAATATGGAGAGGTTATGGTGGGAATCTGAGTCCATTACCTAACCTTACCCTTACTGCTCCCCCAATATATCTAGAGATAGGACAGGGGAAATGACATTGAATGTTAAGGATCCTTGGGCTTATTTCTCATGGGTTATTCAGAACACCAGGTGCCTGCAATGTTCTTACTAGCTGGAAGAAGAGAGAAGATGAATCATTGATGCAGCTGTGGACAAGAACCCTCTGGAAACTATAAACTAGCAGTATTGGAAGGTGGTAGAGATCTCAGTTTTCTTGGAACTCCTTTTTGTGTGTTTATGTAAATATCAAACATTTACTTTTAGGAAAAGTACTCAGATAAAATGATTTCAGTTTAGTCTGTGGTTACTCACAACTCTTAGCCGTTCTGTGTCTTCTGCCTTGTGTTGAGTGTTCTGATGTTCTGCCAGAATGGAGGAAGTGTTCTGTTTCTTTTGAAGGTGGTAGGGAGGAGTGATGATTAAAGTGTTGCTAGTAAGGTTTCAGGGTAATAATCCATAAATGAAATTTACTTTGCAGAGTTTCTGGATTACTTGGGGGAAGTTAAATTATTTCATCCCAATGTATGGAAACCTTGACTTTTGGGGGGAAAGAAGAACTATAACAACTATCTTCTGGTAAGGAAAGGTTTATTGATGCAAATATAAAGATCTTAAAGCTTTTTAATTCCTAATTAATTTGACTGATTAAATGCCATTTTGGGGGGAAATAATAGGCTTATTAGTGACTAAAGTAGACTGAAATTTTCTGGCTCAACAAATTGGAAGGACTAGTTGGAGAAGATTGAACAGAAGAAACTGCTTCTCAAGTTCATAAAGAATAAGACCTTTGGACTGAGTTGAAACTACAAAACTCTGATTTTAAACATATGCCTTAATATTTTGATTTTTTTTTCTTTTAACCTGATCTACTATAAAACTTGTAACTTTATACATCCTCTTGTATAAATTTGTGTGGTCTAATACATAAAAGCTACATAATTTAGATTTTTTTTCCTATATAGATGAGCATGGCTATCCCTACATTTTAGATCTGCTTGCACTTTTTTGCCCCTGATTTCTGTAAAAAAGAAAAATAGGACAGTTATACTAGCCAGACATAAAAAGGTCAAGGATTTTATTGGTTTTGTTACTGGTAATAAGTTATCTGGGTTTGAGTTCCAATATTGGTACTCTTGCATACCATTTCATGGTATAGTAACAAGATCTGACTTTTTCTAGGAGATCAGGATGTTGCTGGGCGCCTAATGATATGTCTGTTCTGTGTTGTAAGATGGAATTGCCAGGAGCCTGTTTTTGTTTTTTTGTTAAGTTTGATGCCTTATTATTTTTATATTTTTTATCCATTTATGTTTTTATTAGCCACCCAGAGTTATTTGGCTAAAATGGGTGGCTGTATAAATGTGCTATATAAACCAAATAAAGGTTTTCAAAGTCTAGTCATGAATTCTCCAAAGATAGCCATATGGTCACTGTTGGAAAAATAACATGATGCATCAGGTAATGCATATGCTGTTCTTCTGTTCATCAGAATCCTTTTCATAACCTTTGTTTTTTTCATGAGATTAGCAGAAAGCAGTAGGGCTACAGGCAGTACTACATTAATTCTAAGTTTTATAGTTCTATAAAATGTCCTTATTGAGAAATTCAAAATGCATTGATGGAATGTTTTCTGGGCCTTTTAACATTTCAGTTATAATCTAGTGGCCCAACATTTTTCATATAACGAATCTATGGAGTGTAATCTTGAAATTATTTATTCTGGTCCTTGTACTACTACTCTATGTCTAGATTATGGGGTTTTCTAACTCAGTTACTTTTAAAAATAATGTGCATCATTCCATTCAATGAATTTATTATCTGGTTAGAGTTACAAGGGTTACAAATAGCAATAGCACCTAGAGTTATATACTGCTTTACAGCTTATATACTCTTCAAGCAGTTTACAGAGTCAGCATATTGCCCCCAACAATCTGGGTCCTCATTTTATCCACTTCAGAAGGATGGAAGGCTGAGTCAACCTTGAGCCTGGTAAGATCTGAATTGCCAAATTGAAGGCAGCCCAGAGTCAGCTTGCAGTACTACACTCTAATAGTCTCAGATTTTGTAACAGGATCTGAAGCTCTTTAAGGAGTAAAACATGTCCCTGTAAATGTACATTCTGATGTTATTTATTACCACTAATGATTCAGCAGTGTTTTACATTGCTGTTCAACACCATAGGCTTACATAGTTCTGAGGCTGTCCATATGATCTTCCATTGGCATGGCAAGCATTGCCATCAGAGGATTAAGATTAATGAGGGCTGCATTATATAAAGTGAGAATAGCAAGTATTTTCTCCCAGTTTAGAATTAGGAATGGCCTTTGGGGTCCTTGGTCTCTGAGTTTGGTTGTTTTCTTGCAGACATTTCATTACCCAAAGTAGGTAACTCCATTAGTGCTAGTAAGAACTAGGGTTTACTCTTGTTTATATTCTAATGGTCTGCCGTGTTAGGATCTGTAGGAATGGTCTTGGATGTTCTTTGGTTGGGCTGTTAAATGTTAGGTAATTTGGCAGTTGCTTGATTGGGCTACTGTTTACTTCTTGATTGTTGTTTTGATGTTAATTTTGGAAATAATTAATGGTCATTGGATTCTGATTGCTGTTGGATGTATGTGGTCTTTTCATTCCCTTCTTGGCTCATTGATTGTCTCTTTTGTGCAGTATACAGATATTAACAGAATAACAGAATTGGAAGGGAACTTGGAGGTCTTCTAGTCTAGCCTCCTGCTCAGGAAGGAAACCCTATACCATTTCAGACAAATGGTTGTCCACTAGCACTGATGATGTTAACTAGTTTGGGTAATAAAGGTCTGTAAGAAAACAACCAAGCTCAGACAGGTACGAAGGAATCCTTATTTCAACCTTGAGGAATGGTCTTTCTAAGCAAGACAGTGCAGCTGCAGTGCTTGGATATCAACATATGATTCAGGGAATGAGTTGATGGCCTGGGTGTGACCAGAAGCAATGTGTTTATCACAAACAGCTTTGAAAAGAATATTATAAAGCAAATCAAAGGGCTGACATTGAACCTGCCTTAGTAAGAATGGTTGAAAATAGTTGCTCCAGTGAGTTGCATATTTTTGAGTGGATGGCCACTTTTCCCAAGAAAAGCTCAAGATAGCTATACACAAAGGCAGAACCGTGATTTAACCATTCTCAGCATGCCTAATAATCAAACCTAAAGAAACATTATATTTTGAACATATGGGAAATGTCTTTATATAAATGACTTCTGGACATTATCTGCCTTTCAGTTTTGCTCTAAATTTAGATGTTGTAAGACGTTGTTGGAATTCATTGTTGGAATGTATTTCTATGCGACGACTACAGTAGTATTCAGCCAGTACAGAGCAGTATATACAAGTTTGGATCTATGGCAGGGGTAGGGAACCTTGGCTCTTCTATGACTCATGGACTTCAACCCCCAGAATTCCCGAGTCAGCATGGAAGAAGAGTTCTGGGAGTTGAAGTCCATGAGTCATAGA
>JANHFR010000540.1:67006-77060 GCA_032468015.1 Mimophis mahfalensis | reverse complement strand
TCTAAAACTGCCAACAGTTTTAGATTTGTAAGTCAAAAAATTTGTAAGCATGTGGCCACTTTTTCCATTTGTAAGTCAAAAAAATTGTATGTCGAGTAGTTCATAAGTCGAGGGACCACTGTAGATCAATAGCAAATTGGTTCAGTCCCTTGAAGAAACAAGCATCTAATTAAAAGAAAAGTCATTAACCTATTATTTTGTCTGATGAAAATAAAAACATTGGTAAAGAATCAGTGCAGTCTGACTGAGAAAAAGTAATATTAGTTCTGATGGCTAGATGAATTTCTTTGAAGAACCTTTGTTTAATCCTGTCTAAATAGTCTGCCATTTTTTTCTTGTTTGTCTAGGAATATTCACCTTGCTGTTAGTTGGGGGTAACAGGCAATAACAAAAATATCCCCCCAGATTGACATT
Source organism: Mimophis mahfalensis (assembly GCA_032468015.1). NCBI lineage: Eukaryota > Metazoa > Chordata > Lepidosauria > Squamata > Mimophis > Mimophis mahfalensis. The sequence continues at coordinate 76,646 of JANHFR010000540.1, read as the reverse complement.
ATGGGCATCAGCTCTGCCTAGAGTTAAATAACATGGATCTTCAAAAGGAAAAATGCACTTATCATAAAATTATGGGATTCATTCTCTTGCCAAAGACACTTTTTATTTTTTTTCCTGTTTTAAATGTCTATTTGCCATACAAGCTATGCGAACCATATACAATTCCTTCCTGATAGCAATTTCATTTTGCAGAAATGATTTTAAAAGGTTCACTGAACTGCTCAATGTCTTCCTTTCTCAACTTTTAAAATTGTTTAATCGTATTATTATTTGGTTCTGAATTTGAATACCACTTTTAAAAATAGCAGGATGATTTGTAGAACAAATGTAAAAATAGAAAGAAAGAAAAAAATAAGACTTCATAATGCCTGAGTGTTTGACTCATGCAGAAGCAAACCTGTCGTAAAGAGCTAAAAAGCAGGGTTAATGGGTGCATTTTTAGCAATCAATTAAATTGAAGTTGCTTTTCCAAAGGCAAAAGAATCCATCACAATGGAAAAAGGCTGGCTTAGATAACTATTCTTCCCAGCATTGTCAGCTCGAAGTAGTGCAGGCAGGACCTCCTCCAAAAATCTTAATGTCTGCATTAGTATTTTAGGGGTGGGGGGCACATTTTTTTGCATTTCCCCTCTTACATCTTCAGTCATACTTTCTGAAGTTCAGGTAATGTCAAATGCCAGGGAAAATCAGGAGATTCAGACAGTTCAAATGAGTGTAAAAATTTATTGCAAGCTTAAGGTCTCTGCAAAATCTGACCAACTAGCAGTCAAGGAAATGAGCAGGAGAGAAGAGAAGCATTCAAGGTAGGCTGGACCTAGATCTCTTGTGGGTATGCAAAGACTCATGATTTATAGCACATTTGACTCCTCCCTCAGACTGAGCCTGGTCATCTCCTACAAGTAGACATCTATTGGAATATTTATACATTACTGCTGACTATGCATAGATAGGATTGGGCTATATGTAAAGTAGTGCAGGCTTTATTAAACATTTACAGATATCTTACAAGTTTTATTAAATATTTAACAGGTGAGTGGTGTGTCAGCCTAGACGTGGAGATGCTCACCTCCTAATTGGAAGGTTGAGAATTCAGTCCTAAGCAGCTTTGTACCTATTGGGGTACAAAGAAAAATATCTGCTGTGAACTCTGCGGAGGTATCAGGAAGGGCATCCGGCCAGTAAATGTTCAGTCAACTTGACTTCACCCCAAATTAAGGGATTGCAGGGTCATTAAAAAAAAATATTTTACAGATGATCTATACAAAAGCACTGGAAATATTCCAGCCATTTTGTCTTTTTATATATATAAATTCATCTACAGTACTAATTTTATCAAATTCCAAATAATTCCTTTTATTGTAAAATTATTCATGGTTTTTTCTCCTTTCTGTACTCAAAGTACTTTTGTTTCCCCTCAATTGTTTTAAATTCTTCTAAGAATTCCATGCTGCTTAAATGAGCATTTTTATATTTATTCTTTCCTCCAACAGGTATTCAGATTAGACAAGATTTCTTTTAATTTTCAGAACATAGAGAACACAGTGTCTGCTTTTTCTGAAACCTAAACCACACATAAAAATCATTATGAGATAAAATAATTTATTATTTTATTATTATTAATATAAAAATTTTGTATTAATTGACTATATTTTACTGCTTCAACAAATGTAAGTATTTATATAGTTTTGCTGGAAGCAATATCCTTCTGGGTTCAGTTCAAAGTGGTGAAAAAGACACAGGAAAAATGGAGGCTGTTTGGAAAGATGGTTTAATGGTGGACAGGACCACATGGCTTGGGTTCCTGACAGAAAAGGGGCAGGATCACAAGTCTTGGAGCCCTTTGGTCCAAGAAACAAAGGGCAGGGGATGCTGAGAGTCTCTTGGTTTTATACCCTCTGTTGGGCCCTGAACCTGCCCCCTGTACCTGTGGCAAGAAATGCACCCTAATTGGTTGCTGTCAGAGGTTATAGCTCACATTGTAGGCTGTGTATGTGCTAAGCTTAGTTGTGATGCAATGAAGGGCAAGTGAATGGCTCTTCCTGTTATGGCTCTGCCTGATGAGGTAAGTCTTTGTTATGAAGAATAGACTGGCCAGGGGCCTTTAATGGGCCATTGACAAAGGGGTTTCTGCCTGAGTTTCTACTTCTAGCATATTCCAAAATATTTCACTTCTCTAAGGGGAGGGGTGGGTTTTAACTTCCACCAGTTTATTTGTATTAGTTACCCATTTCATATTTCACATGGAATTCCCTGTACTGTGAACTTTCCCTAATTATTACCAACAACAAATGTAGTTATTAGTTTTATTGGTTGGGAGCTATATCACCGAGCCAACTAAAATAATGGGATCCATACTGGATAATAGTGAATCTGTATCCAGTAATTAACAATGTAATCATAATATTAATAATTCCTTGCACATTCATCTGCCCATATAATCTTCCATTTATTTTAGTGTAAATTTTACTTTTATTATTAAGCTGCCTATTTTAACTAGATGAATATCAATATTTGCATTTTATCTCTTCCCACTTGTTTCCTACAACAAATGCTATTGATCATGATGATAATAACATTTGTCTAATGGTCAAGGCATCAGGCAGAAAGTAGGAGATTGTGATTTCTAGTCCCACCTTAGACTTGACAGCCAGCTGGGTGACCAATCATTCTGTCTAAGCCTCACCCAACACACATAATTGTTGTGTGGAGAAAATAGGAGGAAGAAGGCATGTTGGATATGTTTGCCGCCTTGAGCTATTTGTAAAAACAATAAAGGCAGAATATAAATTAAATAAAGAAGAGAGCTCAAATAATTAAAGAAGTTCACATTAATGTTCTTCAGAGATTTTTTCCAGCTGCTGGGGAGACATTTATTTATGCCCTTTCTTAGCAAGAAACCAATTAGATGGAGGCAAATTATGGTAAGTTACAACTACTGGCTGCTACCTCAAAAGGCTCTTAATTAGTCTGTAACAACAGCGGGATAATATATCACCTTACATTATACTATGTGTATGTTTAAATGTTAGGTTTTGTTTTAGAAGTATTAGAGAACAACCAGAATTGTGATGAGTTAAAGGAAACAAAAATTGGTTTGCTTGAAGCTATTTAAAGATTCTACCAAATACTACAAGATGGTAGGGACAAACTAATTGAGCTTGGCAAACAACTAAAGCACAATGCTTTGGTGTGAGAAGCCATATATACAAACATCAAATAAACAGATAAAATGTTCTTATCATTATAATGCAAAGTCAGGTCTACCTTGTCTTCAGATGTATTCATTTCTTTTTCATTCATTTCATTTCATGATGCATTCCTCTCTTTTCACCTAACAGGTGCTGTATTTGAGGTCATCCTCATTTCCTTCTTGCCTCAGGATAAAAGCACTTTAGTACACACACACCCCCTTTTTTTTGAGACATCACCTCCATCTCATCTCCATTCTTTTACTAAGAACCACTTCATGCTGCCTTTTGTTTCCTTTTCAGAAGTGACATTTTTCTTCTGTTCCTGAATCAACACTTCCTATGCAAATAATCCAGAACATCTCAAGTATGAGCCTAGGAATGATGCAGCCAAGGACAGGAACTTGCTCATCTCCAATTGGCTCAGCATGTTGGCTATGAAAATGGCCTTCTGCATCTGGCAATTGGGCACAGTTACATCTCCATGTCCATGTCCATTAGTGTTTGCTGTGAGAGAGACAAAAATGATATTTGAGTTGATTTTCTTTCTATCTACATTGAAGCAAACAGTTCCCAGGAGACTGATAGGTTTGTTAGCCAGGGTTCCTTCTATTTGATATGATATTTTATGTGTATGTCTATCTCCTGGGAACATTTCAAATTAGGGAAAGTGCATGACACATACACACTTACACAAAGGTGAAAAGGATGGTCAGAAATACAAAAAAACCTTAGCTTCACAAAAAGGATTAGTGGAGTAAATTCACTTCAAGAGGCCTAAGGAAAAGAAAGACTCAGAGGTCCAATAATATTGAGAGCTTTCTGTTTTGGGATTTTCTTCTTTGTTCCCAGGAGATAGACATACACATAAAATATTTAGGGAGAATTGAAGAAAGGGAGGGAAGATAGTTATTATATAAGCCCATCAAACTTATCTTTCTCAGGAACGAATGGCAATCCTCTTAGTAATTATTAGTCTTATGAAAAGATTTCATAGATTAAGCTATTTAGAAATCATCAGATTCCTGCAGGTTACTTGTAAGTTTCTTAAGGAGCTTGATTGTCAGAAGAAGCCCATGGTAATTAATAAGTAAGTGGTTAAGAAGCTGGACCTGTTGACCAGAGGTTTGGCAATTCAGGCCCCAAGCACCACATGACTAGGTAAATGTCTGTCCTTGTCCAAGCTCCTTCCAATTAACAGTTCAAAAGTATGTACTATAAATGCAAGTAGATAAATAGGTATCAGTTTAGTGGGAGGGTAACACCATTCTATGCACCTTGGCATGCATGCTGGCCACATGAACATAGAAACATCTCCAGACAACGCTGGCTCTTTGGGCATGAATCAAAGATGAACATCACTCCTCTAGAGTCAGACATGATTGGACATGAGAAACCTTTATCCTTTTACTGTAAGGCTAAATGAAACTGCGATAAAAATTAAGATTTCAGTTCCCAATCCTGCCCTGCCATATGTTCAGGTGAAAAATGGATTATTAGTTTTCCCAATACATAAGGGTGGCTGGAAAGGGAAGGACAGCAGGGAATCTGTAATCACTGCCTAAAACTCCCTATATCAGTTTGTGTGAGAGCAGTAACATTACCCAGTCTCATTCTTGAGCAAAGCAAAGGCACATTGTGTCGGCAGCAACTCAAGAACAGAAAGAAAGAATATTAATCTGGTCAGACAAAATACCTCTATAATAGACAAAAAGTCAGCCTTAGCACTTCCTCTCATTAAAACCATACCAAAATGTTAACAAGGATTTTTATTTTAATTGAATATATTCTGATTTCATATTATTGGTCTTCTTGTTATTAAATTTATTTGTTGCCTATCTCGCTGTGTAGCTACTCTAGGCAGCTCACAACCATAAAAAAAGCAAAGAAATAAAAAGGAAGTTTTTTAAAAAGTGAAAGTAAAGCAATAGAAGAATAAAACAAGGAAAAAGAAAACAATATATATATATACACACATCAATATGATTAGTAAAAAAAAGGGGCATGTGAGAAGCAGAGAGTGGGGGGAAGGTGGAGTCTACTGTTAACCTAGCAGTCACCTCCAGAGTTGAACTGTCCTGTTGAGTCCCAAGCCAATTTGCAGAGCCAGGTCTTTAGACTCTTATGGAAGGATATCAATCAATCAACCAATCAATCAAAATAGAGCTGGAAGGAACCATGGAGATCTTCTAGTCCAGGCCTGTGAAACTGGTGCTTCCTAGGTCGGATACAGCCCATGCAGGCCATGTCCATCCCGGATCCACAAAGGCAAAAAACATTGCAATACATCACGATCCAATCGAGTTTGACACCCTTGTTCTAGTCCAACCCCCCACTCAAGCAGTAGACCCTAGACCATTTCAGAAAGGTGGCTGTCCAGTTTTTTTTTCCCCTTAAAAACCTCCAATGATGAAGCATCCACAACTTCTGAAGGCAAAGCTGTTCCACTGGTTAATTGTTCTCACTGTTAGGAAGTTTCTCCTTAATTCCAGGTTGCTTCTCTGCTTGATTAATTTCCGTCCATTTCCATTCTTGTCTTGCCTTCTGTTGCTTTGGAAAATAAGTTGACCCCCTCTTCTTTGTCACAACCCCTCAAATCCTGGAATACTGCTGTTATATCACCCCTAATCCTTTTTTCCCCCTAGATTGGCCATACCCAATTCCTGCAACTGTTCTTCATGTATTATTTGTCTCCAGGCCTTTAACCATAGCTGCTCTTCTTTGTATTTTTTCCAAAGTCTCAACATCTTGGGGCAGATCTTACTTTACAGGGTAAAATATTCTAAAGGTCAGGCACTGTGGTAGAAAAGGCTTTTCTTCTGGATGCCAACAGGTAGAGTTTTCTGACAAACAGGATCTGCTATAAGCCCCATCAGCCCAAGTAGAACATGCTATTCTTAGCAGGGTAATATGGTTTTTCTGGTATCCCAGACCTATTAATAATCTATATCAATAAACCAAGAAAGCCTTCATCCCGGTCATATTTTTATTGATTTGTTCAGGCATAGTGAAACTTCAGAGGAGTCTTCATGGGAATAACCCAGTATCTCTCTTTTGCTTGTTGTTTTCCCTTAAATTTCTTTTTGTTTGTGGAACAATATTGTCAGACTCAGGTCCAAGAAAGTGTGTTATAATGAACAAAGAAGTATCTAAATCTTCTCAGTCTCTGGGAACTTCCTGGAGTCTTATCAATTTCTATCGATATTTCTGGGAACTTCAGATTGGTACAACCGCTAATCCATTGTACTTTATAAAACACAATGAATCTTTGCTACCAAAATTATTCACAAAGTGGCTATGATTAAAGACTAATGAAAAGAAGCAGCAAGTTGGCAACAGCTCAGATTTCTTCTTTTTGGGGTCATCCAAGAAAGTTATCCATCAGCATTAGCTTTCTGCATTCAAGCCACAGATGAATCAATTGTTTTATGAATAGCTTCCAGCTCTTTTTCTGGTTTCAACATGATGAAATGTTTGGAGAAATTAGATATTCATCAAAAACTGCAGAAAACATTCTAGCTTTCCCTAATGTGGTCTCAGATATTTGTGACAAATATGTGGTGATTTTGTGAACTCTTTCAGGTGAATCTCACAATTTATATCTACAGCTTAAAAATGATGAACAAGTTACACAAAAATACGCTCTTTCAAAAGTTCAGTTTTAATATTTTGCAAGTTTCCCCATAATAATAATAATACCAACACTATGTTTAGATTGTAATTTTGCTAAGATTAGAAGTATATCTGCCAGAGATGTCAAATGTGCAGGGGGTTTTTTTCTCCATCAACTAATGGAGATTCCAAATTGTTGTTTTCCAAGTTTGATTTTTGGAAGAAAGTATGTGGTGAAATAACATTCAAGATATCTGTGTAGAATGGTCTAGTGATCTTAAAGCTCATTTTATGGTGTTTTTTTTAAAAATAGTTCTTTATTTTCTGCAAAAGTTCATTACAAACCATGCAAGCCTGTAGCCAGAATCAACTCGTATGATCTGTTGAAAAGAAATGACTTGTTTTACTTCCTAAATCACTGAATAATTCCTAATTAGATTCGACCTGTAAACAGACCACTGAAGCTTCCATTTAACTTTCTAACTAGGCATGCATTACTAATACCCAGTCTTCATTCTCTTGTTGGTCCTTGATACAACTTAATCAGTGGAGTCCTTGGTGTTCTCTGAACTTGGTTGTTTTCTTGCAGACATTTCATTACCCAACTACTGAATTGTCTTTCAGTGGTCACTGGGAATAGTGACCAACCTCTTTATTAAGAAGGTTGAGCACAAAACTTCCATTTACGACCAACTAAGAGTGGTGGGTTAAAAAAATCAAATCTAAAAATCTTTTTAAAAGATAAAGAAAGGGGAAAATATACTGGATATTAAATATTGACATATTTGTCAGAAGCACAAGTATGGAAATGCTACCCAGCAGGCTTATTATTCACTTTATTCACTTTATTCATTTTAAACTTAAAACAGACATCTAATTTGAAAAAAAAAAAAGCTCCCTTGTATGTATTCCAAATGAAAAGGGATAGCATTTCAGTTAGAATATAGTTATAATTGAACTATTTCTCATCCCTCAGTGATTGCAATTCTCTTTTTGATCTTCTATGTTTTAGACTAGGTTGCTTGAATTGTACCCAGATTGTCTTCCCTACTATGTTAGCTGGTAGGAGTTGATATTTGCAGCAATGCTGGTGCATCACAACCAAAGATACAAAGAAAAAGCATCAACGAAAGAAGGCACTCTTGAAAATTCCTTCCATAACCAGATCGTGCATCCAAGATCTAACAATCTTGTTTTAAAGATGTATTACGGATCTGAAGGTATATTGTAACACAACACCAGAAAGATTTCTGAAACCACAAAGGGAACATGAACTGAAAGCTTAAGCTCTCAGGAGTGGAAGGCAAGAGATCAAGAAGAGGCTGGCCAGAGAATGGACTGGAGGGTTGGGGCTGCCCAAAATAAAAGAAGAATCCAGCCTGTTGTGTATGGAAGAAATCATGAGAACTAAAGTGAGAGTAGAACTTGTTAAAACCTTGTTGCTTCTATCTCCTCTCAGAAGACTCTTTTCTCCACTAGCATCTTCTGGAGTTTAAGCTTTGCTAGGATAGAGCAGGGGTTCCTAACCTCTGGTCCTTTGCCCAGTGCCAGGCTGCAACCCATTCAGAACTATGCTGTGGAAGCAGTGGGCATGCACATGCACACATATGAAACTGCATTTGTGAAAGCAGTGTGCATGAACTAATATTCAAATACAAGGAAAGGAGGGAATCAAAAAAGCACAGATTCCTGTCAATGTTTCCTGTTAATAATGGGCAACCCATTATAACAAATGCAGCATAACTGGAAGCAGTTTGAAAGTAATGCTGCTATTTCTAGAACCCAGGTTTGTCAACTTTATTCAAAAAGTCCACAAGCAGTTTCCAATGAGCAAGAAATATAGATGATTTGGGTGCTGATTGTTGTTTTTGCAAATCAACACCCAGATAAGCAGAGATCAACACCAAGATTAAAATTAGACCAACTATCAAGCAGTAAACAAAATCCCAATCAAGGGAAAATCAACACAAATAGTCAAACAGCAAACAACTGTAACACTAGAAAAGCAAGTGATTTGTATGTAAATACAGAATAAACTCTGCTTCCTCCTAGCACTGATGATGTTATCCAGTTCGGTAATGAAATGTCTGCAAGGAAAAAAACCCCCACAAGGTCAAAGGTAGGTTTCTATGGAACAGGGTAACTGCATAATTATCATTACTATTATGTTAACCTTGCTCCTTTCTGGTGTCTCTTTCTGAATTATGACTGTAGATAATCCCATCTAGTATACACACACCTAGACACCTTTAAGAAGACATGATGACATTGTGTATTTCATGTGTATCATGTCACCTGCCTCTCTTGCTTTCCCCAGAAGAGATACACAGTGGATGGAAGTAATAATGCCCATAACCAGTCAAGTTTGATGAGAAAATGTTATCACCCTGGGCAGTGGAAATAAACTAAGAGCCTTTTTTTTTTTTTGCAAAGAGTGCTGCAAAACTGCCAAAAGGGAGAAGCAATTTCTGGCACTTTTAAAACTGTTGCTTTATTTGTATTTAACAAATAGGTAAAACTAAAGCCAACCATACAAATATTGATATTAAAATTTATCTGCATAGCCTTCGTTTCTTCCATGACTAAAATATATAGCCCTTCTGAAAAGTTTTCATTTCTAATAAGACATGACAACATGTTATAAGTCTGATCAATATGTGGTTATTAAAAGAAGAAATATTAATTGACACAAGTCACTTAAGCACAAATATGCATGTCTTTCATTGAGTCCTTTTTACACAAACTCAAACACACATACATAAAAAAAAAATCCCACCAGAACCAACAGCCTTCTCTGATGGAAGTAGGAGGTTCCAAAGCATACCTGTCAAGTTGAAAAT
>JANHFR010000540.1:0-15176 GCA_032468015.1 Mimophis mahfalensis | reverse complement strand
CTGGGAGTTGAAGTCCACGCATCTTCAAACGGCCAAGGTTGAGAAACACTGCACTAGAAGACCTTCAGGGTCATTTCTAACTGTTATTCTGTAAGACTGAGTGCCTATTCCAAAGTTGCTAAGTGGTGTGCCTGTTTTCTCTGGCTCTTAACATTTGCTGGAGTTAATGGGGCTTATTATGAACAGGGCGCTCCAGTACAAGTGCCACTTTTCATATCCTTTAGACATGCTGAATTACAGACATTGACATTCTTACAAGGCATCTTTGGAGGGCAGAGTGGAAGGAATTCCTGTGAATGTCCTTGGGATTTCCAATATCCTGCATTGGGAAGAAAAGGCACCATTGTTAATGGAAGATGCTGTTGCACAATGTTTCATGAACAACCCTCTGGAACTTTAAAGGGAAAAAGCATTTGGCTTGCATCGTAGCTAGACTAAATGAGTCATAAAAGCATTCCACCTGAAATTTTCTGACTAAAACTGAGGGACTCTGAGACAGAGAAGATGTCATCAGCCGGCTGTCCTTGCTTGAAACCCAGTCCCTTATCTCTCTCTCTCTCTCTCTTTCTTCTTTGCCTCTCCTCACACCAACTGTCATTGAGACTGCCTCATGATGGAACAATCTGTGAGAATTTAACAAGTCAGAAATGGATTAAAAAGCACTTTATGAGTTGTTAAAGAAATCCCCTTGTTCCTCAGAAGCATTTTTAACATCTTATTAATGGCCTTTGATCCAACTAACATATTGACTTGTCATTTGAATAAGAGATGAATCCTCCTTGATGGATCACAAAGGGAATATAAATTCAAGTGAGGCATTTTTTCCAAATTTCCCCATGCTTTTTTTTAAATAAACCCTGAACAGAATAACATACTTCCCTTCATCTTTACAAAAACCACAAAGAAATGTCCTGAGGGTACCTTGACTTTGTAGTAAATGAAGGCATACTGTCCAGCTGTGCCATTTAACTTAATTAGTATGTGATCGTTATTTGGCACATTTTGTTTATCATATACTTTGAGCTGTTAAGCTATTTGATCAACCACACACACACACACAATTATTTTTCCAAATGACAGGAAAGCCAACATGTCTGTTTACATACCCAAGGAAGGATTTAGGATCTCAGGTGTCTTGCTCTCTCTTATCAAGGTTACTAGAAGAAGGTGTTATTTGAATAAACTAGATATAAAGAAGACGTAAAATCTATTTTTTAAAAGCAAACAAGCTTGCCCTTATAAGGGTTAGATTTATTGATGCTCCAATAATGGGTAATATGCTTATTCAGGAGCAAATCATATCTAAATATGGCACATCAGGATAAATAGGAATAGAATTGTAGTATATATCCAATCACAATTATTTTGTCTGAATAATTATTAGGACCACCCAAATGTCACTGGTTTCATCCCTAGATGTTCTGTAATCTAGATCAGAGTTTCTTGAGCTTGGTACCTTTAAGACATGTGGACTTCAACTCCCAGAATTCCCAAGCCAGCATGCTGGCTAAGGTCATCTGGGGATTGAAGGCCACACATCATAAAGTTGCAGAGTTGTTGTTGTGTTGTTTTTTTTAAATCCACTGGTGCAGATTATCTGAAGGTGATAGGTAAGAATAGGTGTGAACTTTCTCTCCAAAGACATATTTCTAAATGGTTTTAAGCAAATACTCTATCCTCACAATGCACAAGATGAAGAAAAATAGATAGAAAAACAATCCCCATCTTCAGTCCTACATTAAAACCAGGAGCGGAATTATTTCCCCATTCCAGGCTATCCAACCCAAACATTCATCCCACTAACCATTCTCAGGAAGAATTAATCCTTGCTGCCATACATAGTAAATTACATGGATTGGAAAATATAGACCAAACAACTAGCAAGTTAAAAGAATCTGCCTATTCCCTACCTGACATTCTGATCTGAAAGATTTGCAGGAGGAATAAATAATAACTCTATCCACCTTAAATTTCTGGACTTGAGTTTTTGAAACTCAGTGTACTAGTAATGCTCCTAATTTTTGCTTAGATCTTTCTAAAGCATCCAGACCCCAAGTGGCCTGATGATACAGATAGTCCTCGACTTACGACCACAATTGAGCCCAACATTTCTGTTACTAAGCAAAACATTTGTTAAATAAATTTTGCCCCATTCTCCGATCTTTCTTGCTACTGATGTTAAGTGAATCACTGCAGTTGTTAAGTTAGTATCATGGATGTGTTAAGTAAATCTGGCTTCCCCATTGATTTTGCTTCTCAGAAGGTCACAAGAGATTATCCCATCACCCAAGGGTACTGCAACGGTCATAAATATGAATCAGTTGCCAAGCACCTGAATTTTGATCACATGACCATGGGGATGTTGCAGTGGTCATTAGTGTAAACCATGTTCATATGAGCAATGGTGGCGTAGTGGTTAGAGTGCAGGACTGTAGGCTACTCCTGCTGACTGCTGGCTGCCTGCAATTTGGCAGTTCAGTCCTCACCAAGCTCAAGGTTGACTCATCCTTCCGAGGAGGGTAAAATGAGGACCCAGATTGTTGAGGACTATATGCTGACTCTGTAAACCACTTAGGGGAGGGCTGTAAAAGCACCGTAAAGCGGTATATACATCTAAGTCCTATTGTTATAAGTCACTTTTTTCAATGTTGTTTTATTTATTTATTTATTTACCGCCTTTTCCCTGAGGACTCAGGGTGGTTTCCAGAGAAACAAACATAGAATGCAGAATTAACAAAACAAAAAGTAACCAAAAAACCCCCAATCTTTTAGTCCAGACCGGCCGATGAGAAAAGGAAGGTCTTTAGCTCTTTGCGGAAGGTTCCAAGATCCAGAGCCATTTGCAACTCTGTCGGCAGATGGTTCCACAAGGTTGGTGCTCCAACCAAGAAGGCCCTACCCCTAGGGGCTGCCCGTCTGCATTCTGTAATTGGCGGAACTTGAAGGAGACCCGATGTGAGCAAACTGGACGGTGGGACAATGACAGTGGTAGCAGGTGTCCCTTCAAATATTTTAACTTTGAACTATGACAAAATGAACTGTTGTAAGTTGAGGACTATCAGTCCTAGTAGCTGAACTCAAGTCTTTAAGTAAACTGTAACCGTAGAAGACAGTGACATGGTTACATTAACCGAACTGCTGGCATCTTTCTTCTCTAATGAGGAAACAGCCAAAGCAGCACCTCCAAAGAGTTTCCAAATACAAGGGACAGAAGGGAAAATAGGGAAGTCATCTCTCTGTGGGAGACTTGCCACACAGAGCTCTCAGCCCATGTATATTTATGCAACGTGATCCTTTGGGAGCAGGCTCAGGATGATTCATATTCCTAAATGGTGTTTTTTGTGGGGGATTTCTTTCAGCACAGCTGAAAACGTACAGTCCAGCCGCATGCAGCACACCAAGCCCAAATCTCACAAGCCCACTGCGTCAGCCATCAGGGTGGGGACACCTTTTACAAAATAAAAGAGACATATTTCAAATCAAGGGCTGGCAAGACAAACGTAAAATTCCAAAAAGCTTGCAAATCTTTTCTTTCCTTCAATTTTTTCCCCCTTAAATGGATTAATGATCCTATGCTGGAATGAGACCACTTGCTTCTTAATCCTACCAGGGGTGCAGCAGTTCCCACTCTCAGCAAAGCAGTGGCAACTTTTCTTTCTTTAGATCAAACAAGACCTAAAGTCTGGGAAGATTTAACTGCAGAATAAAAACAATACTTCCAGGGAGGGAGAGAAGGAGCGCAAATGGAAATGTTAACCATCTGCAGGTCTGATTGCTTCTGCTCTTTTTCTGTTTTATTTGATTTTTGAACCGAGAGCGTTGAAGCTGCCTCCCTTCCTGTTGCATACTCGTGGCTTCCAGCTTCTCAAGCTCTCATACGCAATTAAGAAGAACCACACAAACTGAGCTGAAGATTCCGAAGGTCTTTTTCTGGAAAGATAAATTCATGAGAGCTGGCATCAAAATGTATTCCCTACTTGCCTCCAGAGATGTCACATGGATGTCCAAAAAAAATGGCTTCTCCTGAACATTGGTGTAGGCTACCACCGTCTAGTGACTTACTTAAAAGTCCTTAAAATGTTGCTCAGCCAACAAGAGGATGTCATCAAATATGAAAAGAAAATATTTTTTTTTCTCTCTTCCTGTACAACTCCCCACCTCATCCATATCTTCTCTGGAGGGGCACCACCCTTTTGAAGCAAATTTCAGTAAGGAAGTTAGCAATTGAAATCCACAAGAGTTATGTCAAGGTAGGTGTGTAGGACATTACCTCATACAACGTAACTTATTATTTCTGAAAGACTAGTATTTCCTCCAAAAGAAATCATCTTTAAAAGGCGAGAATCAAATGAGTTTTAATAAGCGTGTCATAATATGTTCTTTGCCCTACTTTCACTTTAGAGTGTATTTTAATTTCTTTTTTTCTTTTTTTTTCAAGTGATTTGAGTAACAGTTTTTCTCTTTATACATTTAGGAATAGGATGAATTACTCGAGTCTTACTGATATTCCCAATTTTCTCAAAATATTTGTGGACTTCCATCTGACAAGAACTCACATTTCACTAACTTGGTTGAATGTATCCTAGCTTACTTCAGAATTCCCAAGGGGAAATAAAACATTCAATGTTATGCCATTTTTCGAAAAATCCAGTGATTAGCAAATTTCTTGAATTATGTAAATACCATGACCTTCTTTTTAGTGGAAATATCTGACTTTGTAGACTGAGAAGTAGAGTCTGCCCTTTTTTTCAGTTACATTTTGTATTTATTCAAGCAAATGTTCATTCTATCTCATTTCTTCATCATCATGTGCACCATGTATAAAAAAACAACACGTTTTAGTCAGTGTTAATATATACATGGAAGGTGTTTCCTATTTTTATATAGATATAAATAGAGATATATAGATATATAGATAGATATAGATATAGATATAGATACAGATACAGGTATAGATATATTTCCTACAACTGTTGGGTTCTGCAAAGGGCATTTCATTTAATTAGGGTTTTGTTTGCAGCAAAACAAAGTCTTGTGCAGTGGTGAGGAATTGTGTTCATGTGCCTCAGAATCTAAGTCTCCATTTGCAAAGGAAAGAGGATGATCAAGGAAGATTTATCTCACTGATTCTTCATCAAGATAGAATGGATAAATCCTTCACCATATCAAGGCAGAAGAAGCACTTTTTGGTGGCAAATCCTGGCCAATCTTCACTGTCCTATTATTTTAGTGATGCATACACTTCATAATTTTGTATTTCAAAATTTAGAGAAGTAAGATATGGAAGGATCCATGGGTCCCAGTTTCAGTATTGACTTGGAAAGTAAATTAATTTGTATTATAATTCTAATAAAACAATTTTTTTAAACCATTCTAATGTGAAGCTATGAAACATCTTCTGTACTTCATTCCTTTTGGTCCTGTTTTCACACTTCTACCTGTGTTAAGAACACAGGTAATTTCTTAAATGTACAGCTGATTCATGCATTATCCAAATTGTGTAGGACCTGAGTCCAGGTGGTTGGATTCCATAGTCATTCTTAAACTTGAGAACAATCACAATGTGCACAGAACTGATGTGACTCTTTTATTTTCTAGACTTTCTCGGTCCCCAAGAAGAAAGTGCTTGAGTCAATCATTAAATTCTGAATTATGTGCAATTTATACAGAATGAGCCCAGTTCATTAATATCCACTTTGCCACACAGATGCGGTACTCATAGAAAGAAATGTACTACAATAGAAACATATGGATCATCCTCCTGAATAACTGATCTAGTACAGGGATTTCCCACATCAGATCTTAAAGGAACTTCATGAGTAATCATCTGGAAGACCTGGATTGCTTTACATCAAAATTGAAATGCTACCTTTCAATATCCTTGGTGCATGTAAAAACTCTAGTATTTAATATTGAAAAGATCTGAGGTTTACAATATCTCTATATCACCATTTACAAATTCCAAAAGTGCTGGGTTTGGGTTCATAACTCAATTCTCAAGCTTCAGATTCAGTCTTTGACACAAGTTTCTGAAACCAACATGTTACAGAATTCCAGATTTGTCCTGTGCTGACTTTAGTGGCTTACACCATTTCCTCCCAGTCCTTTGCATCTAATTAGCATACTTCCCCAGGCAAATCTTTTCCCTTCAGGTTATTAAAAGGGATAGCAAATGCCCTTGCAGTCCAAGAGTTGGTTGATTGGATGCTGACAAATTCTATAGCCTAGGCATAGATGCCTTGGGGTCACTTGCCTACTGGGTGGCATTTAATATGGCGCAGAAAATCTAGCAATGAACTCTTGGCTCCAGTTACTTGCCTTCATATTTGATTTGGCTTGCTGTCTATGCTTTAGAGTGTCTGGTTTCCGAAATGAGACTTTGTACCCAGGCTCCTGATGCTTGATCTAGAGCCAGCTGAATACCTTGATCTCAAGCTCTACCTCTGGATCCTGACATTTTCCTGTTCTAATTCAAGATGATCCCCCCACCCCCGCCTGTATGTTCAGTCCTGCCCTTTGATGTTTCCAAGCCACTATTTCCTTTGCCGTCACTTTTATCTCTGTCCTGGCACTCTTCCTCACAGCATCCTTTTCCCCAGATGGTCTCCATCTCCCCTTCAAAAGTGCCCAAAATATTCCAGTTTTCTCCTCTTGATCTTTGTATAGCAACACACATCTTCATCAGGATGAGCTGGAGTCCCAGGGTGGTGGGTTTCCCCCCCCCCTCTTTTCCAGTCTTCTTGTGTCTTTATATGATGCTCTCCAAAATCTGTTGGAACCAGACAAAAGTCTCGGCTCTTGTGCTATACAGTGCACTCATCAGAATGATATCTGTAACAAGCCAATAGAGACAGGGGCCAAGAAAACTCTGTGAGATGTTTTGAATGTCACTACTAAGTATTGTCAGTAAGCCCAGTTTCCCTTTTCCCCTCCTGGAGATCTAAAAGGGTGTCTTATGGAAAGCCTCCACTGATTCTGAGGTTGGCTCTAGTGATCTTGGCACTGATTGCCTCCGTACTGAGCAAGCCTCTACAGCAGTGTCAGGATAAGCCTGCGCAGTGTGGAAAAGATGGTCATGAAAAAAAGGGAAAGAAAAAAAAAGGTGATGGAAAAAACACACCATTCCAGATTTATTTTAATTCAAAAATCCTATGATTTCTTGTAATGGATTCTATGACAGCAAGGACTGTATAAATAGATAGCACACACATTGTTTGTTGGGCATAGGTAGAAAAATTCATCATGGTTTGCTATTAAAATTTCCCTTCTCACTGCTATGGGTGCTCTGCATCTTCCTTAATCTCATGTCTTCCACCAGCAGCCTGGGAATTTGAGGGTTCTGCACAGAGCCTCGGTGGTGCAGCAGATTAAAGTGCTGTTAAGTAGCACTTAGCTGCCAGCTGCCTGCAATTAGGGCAAGTTCAAATCTCACCAGGCTCAAGATTAACTCAGCCTTCCATCCTTCTGAGGTAGGTAAACTGAGGACCCAGATTGTTGAGGGCATTAAGCTGATTTTGTAAAACACTGCTTGGGGCGGGGGAATGCCCTAATAAGCAGGTATATACAAAGAATGAAGGCTAATGTTTCAAGAGGTTGTAAGCTGCTCTGAGTCTCCGGAGAAGGGAGGCATATAAATGGGCGGCGGGGGCGGGGAAGTACCTTAGCCATTCTTAGCCTTGCATTCTTCTGAATAGAGAACTCTGATGTTCTTGTTGTTGGAGTGGTTGCTCAATTGATCATTCCAGATGCTCCTAGGAAATCAAGATGCTGAAGCCAGATGTTTAAATTCAATAGTTATTTATTGATAAAGTATACAGAAATACAAAAAGGCTATCTCTATTTGTTCTTAAGGTAGATGAAGACATGCAGCGAGCATGTCTGCTCTGTGTCAGAACATCTTATTTTTCTGACCCAGATTGGAAGGAGGAGGGAGGTATTTATACAGGGGGGAGAAACCCCTCCTCTTCCTGTGAGGTGCTAAGGTAGTAGCACCTGTAGTTGTGGTTGTGTCAGTGTAATGCCATGGCCAGCACATGTCCAAATATTTATTTGATAGTTCCTGGGTTTGTTGAAGCCACTGTCTCAGCTTCAGAGTTACAGTCCCAAATACTCCTGCCACCTGTGGAACCTCTGATATTTACTTTTCACACCCTTTTGAATGTGAACTAGGGTTTAAAACCTCCATAGTTTGTAAGGAGCTTCCAGGTTTTCAGATTGGCAGCTTCCAAGTTTTGCTTTGGTCAGCTCACAACAACAACAGGACATCTGATGACTAATAGGGCACACATGTTGATGGCATGGATCTTGTTCTTCCCATTGAGTTGGTTCTTCCTTATCTTCAGGTTCTTCCTTATTCTTTGGTGTACTTGTATGTTTCTGTCTTTCTTACCTCCTCTTCCTCATAGTTCCCACATGGTTGTGGATACCAAGGTATTGTAGCTGGTTGTATGCCTGCTATGTGTCCACTGGTAGTTCCACCCACTCAGTCTTCAGTACCTTCCCTGTCTTCACTACCATCCAGCCACACCTCTCTAGTCTGAATGATATCCCAATATCCTCACTGTAGATTCATATCAGGTGGATCAGCAGTTTGATGTCATCCATGTAGAGGAAGGGTCTGATGGTAATTCCACTCTTGAAACTGTATCTGTTTCCAGTCCTTGTGATTATTTGGTTGAGAGGGTTCAAGTCTAGGGGGTTCAAGCAGAACGGGAGTGTGTGTGGGGTGGTTGGCTGAGGGAGTTCAAGTCTAGGGGGTTCAAGCAGAAGAGTAGCAAGGTCAGTGCATCATCTTGGTATATTCCACACTTGATGATCACTTGTGTGAGCTGTCTTGAGTTGACTTCTAGTGTTGTTTGCCACAATCTCATTGAATTCCTGAGGAAGGTCCTTAGTGTGGAATTTATATAGTGCCAGGAATTCACATATCCACATATGGCACTACACTGTAAGCTTTCCTGTAGTCAATCCAGGCTGTACTCAAATTGGTCTGTCTAGAAGTTGTCTTAGATAATTTTGACAGACAACTTTATCTGTCTATGCAGTTGTTGTTTTGAGCCTCTGGAGTTGTTCTCAATGCTCTTCTGAGCTATGCTCTTGTAGTGGCCTATATAGTCCCCTAGCTTAGTGGCTATGATGTTTCATAGAACTTCCCATGTTGAGGTAGGCAGATATTTGACCAGTAGTTGGATCGTTTCCTTATGGAGGTCTTTCATGATCTACACTGTCCTTCCTTGGGTTAGTCTGTATGGGTTAAGTCTACTGTTCACCTCTGCTGCTAGATGTTCATGAATTGCTTTTAGATTCTCTAATCAGTAGGTCTGCACCATGTCTAGGTCAGGTAATGTCAAGCTCTTCATGTTCTTGACTTGCTGAGGCATACCATCAGATGCTACTGTGATGGTACCACTTTCTCTTCTGAGATTGCTGTGATCTGCTCTCCTTAATGCCATTTTGCACAAGTGTTTTGTGTCTTCTCTTTATCCCATATGTTCTTCCATTATTATTCACTTTCTACTGTTGGTGGCTCTGCTATTTTACTGTATTGTTGCAATGCAGTTGGATTTATTTATTTATTTATTTATTTATTTATTTATTTATTTATGAACATGGCATTTATCTTCTTGACCTCTGCTTCTCTAGTGGACCTCCTTAGTCAGTGCTGTGAACCTTTGGTTAGCAGTCTCTAGGGCAGGGGTGTCACAGTGGCAGCCCATGGGCCGGATGCATCATACACAGGCCACATCCACCCCAGTTCCATGAAGGGACCGTGAGTTTGACACCCATGCTCTAGGGCTTGAGATAAAGTCAGGCTGTTGTATTTTTTCAGTACTCAAAATTTTTCCTTAATCTTCACATCCATCTGTAGTTCCACGAGCTGAATAACTTCTCTCCAAGTTGTCTTGATCTTATATAATAACATAACATAACATAGCATAACATAGCATAACATAACAATATAATATAATATCATAGGATATGATATGATATGATGATATAATTAATATAATAAATATATATTGAATCATATAAATGTATGTATGTATGTATGTATGTATGTATGTATGTATGTATGTATGTATAGGCCATTTGATTCAGCCTTTGTCAAGGATCTGACACCACTATCTTTCTTTTTGTTCCCTTCTCTGGTTTGTTTTCTTTGAGAACATTGTTTTATTGTGATTTTTTTTGTTTTGTTTTATATTACTTTAAGTTTTCAAAAAATTATAAACTGCCTAGAGTCTCTGGGAATCTGGCAGCATACATATTTAAGAAATTTCTATATTACTAAAGCTTTTGCCTATTTTTAATATTCGAAAGAAAAAAACTCACATATATACTGTGGCCAAAAGCATAACATATCCTACAAGGATATGTCCATGAGTATCCTGGAAAGAGTATGTTGCTTTTTCAAGAGCTGAATTCAGCTAAAAAGCAATGCTATTTTTAATGATGCTTTAAAACTGTGTTGTCTGATGTCTTTAACATTTTAAACTGGGAAATATTTTATTCATTTCAAAACTATTGATCCAGATTCCATATTATTAGTATTAATAGAACACCAATTGGTTTCAGAGAGCTTGTGACATGCAGGAAGAAGGGAGGGAAAGGGCAAACTACATCTTTTTTTGCATCATCCGCCCAAGGAACACAATTAAGTCTTATTGATTTTAGTCCAGGAAATGAACATGTAAGCAAGCTTACAGTCTTGATAATCGAAGTGATGAGGAAGTGTTTGAAATAAATAAAGGAGTACTTTAAGTGTTCTGAAGAGATTCAGATTTGTTGGGCACAATGTGACTGGAGCATACAGTATGTGCTAGGGTATTTAGCTCCTTTCAGGAATGCTTTAAACCAAATTTAGATAGTCCTCGAGTTATGACTGCAATGGAACCTACCCCTCCTAACTCACCCAATTTTATGACCTTTTTGTGGCATTCATTAAGCAAATCTGCAGCTGTTAAATAAACTCTACTGTCATTAACTGACCCAATGGCTTGATATGGGCATGTTTTTACTGAAAACTGGAAATAAATACATTTAAAATGTGGTCATGGGACCAGGGGATACTCCAAACAGCCATAAATATGGCCCAGCTGCTGAAGCATCCAAAGTGTGGTCACATGACCATGGGGGAGGCCTGACCATTGGGTGTCCGGGTCATAAATACCCCCCTGGTAGTTCGGTTAGAATGTCAAAAAGTCACTAGGTGACCAATTGTAAGCTGAGGACTACCTACTACTACCTGGAAAAAGTACAGACAGGTGCTATGTGCATATCCCTTCAAAGCCAGAACTTCATTCAGCCCTAAGATCTCTTTCTGAAGCACAGCTGCTTAACTTTGGCTTTGCCCTATTTCATTTGCGGCCAGGAACCCCTTTTTGGTGGAAGGCAAGGAACTACCAGTAAGAGAACCAGTATGGTATAGTGCAGGGTTCTGCAAACTGCGGCTCTGGAGCCACATGCAGCTCTTTCAGCCCTCTGCTGCAGCTCCCTGTTGGCTGATTCCACCACTGACTGGCCTCTCCCCTCCCTGTCACTCCTCACCTGGCCTGAGAAGGTAAGGGTGATGGCGGAGGATAGAGACTCTCTCCATATTCCAGAGCAGGAGGTGACTGAGTGAGCATGTGTGAAGTCGAGTTGGCCATGCCCACCCAGTCACACCAGTTGTTAAATTATTTGCTCACAGTGTTTTCTTTTCTTTGGGAAATGGGTCCAAATGGCTCTTTGACTGTTTCAGCCTACAGACTTCTGGTAACCTGGACCCAAGGCACCAGGTTAGTAAGCAGTGAGTGTGAGTTCTAGTCCTGCTGACTTTGGGCCCAAGGCCAGCTGGATGTCCTTGGGTCAGACATTCTCTCTCAATCCTGTGAAACACAGAAAACCACTTCAGGAGAAAAAAAGGCAGTCAACACACACACACACACACACATACACACACACACACACACACACAAACACAACCTCCAACCCCTGACCTGAAGGAAGACGAAAAGGTAAGAAAAAAGAAAAACAGACCTAAGAGAGTGTTAGATCCGAAGATCAGGCGTGGGAATGAGAACTCGGAAAGCCAAGAGTGATTTAACGCAACAGCTCTTTAATACATAGTGAGGTCCCAGCAAATGGCTGGGGAAAACTCTGTTCCTTTTATACTGTTTGGCCCAGCCCATTAGCCAATGGGCTGGCCAGGATTTCCCACCGAAATAATTCAGATATCTAACAGAGAGATCTTTAGTTTGAGCCCAGCATGATGCCACCAGACATGCAATTGTATATCACCAAGATGAGTGTAGAATAGTAGCTCTGTCTTTTGCAAAACTCTCTAATCCTTTTAAAAGCAGCCACTCTTCTGGGCCTTATTCTGGAGAGTGTGTCCATAAAAAAAATAAATTCTTAGCTTTAGCTATTCTGCACTACAAATTAATCTCTGCCAAAGTATGAGGAAATACATATACAAGTGGGGTTTTTAAATTGAATTACCACAGAGTATAGGAAGTGTATCAGAGAGCATTTGAGTGAACTAGTTTCTCTTTTTTCGAAATAACCAAATGGTGTACTGACATGCATTACTGGGGAGTGGGTGGTCCCCTTCCCGTGAGCTTTGTGTAAATTTTAAATGGAAAGCTAAATTTCTAAAAGAACAAAGCGAGAGGAAAGCTTTAATTTTCAGATGTCGTTGCTTTTGACGCTTTTGCAAGAGTCCCTTTGGTGTTGTCACTTCCAAATCACAGCCTAATGTGGCATACTGTGTTGCAGTGTTGGTGAAACAAAAGCTTTCTTTGAAAATGTGTGTGTGAAAACATTGCAAACAAAACCAGCCTCCAGAGGCAGAATCGGATTGGCTCCTAGGAAGCCACCTGAGGTCCCCAGCAGAGCTTAGCCAATCCCAGCCTTTCTTTCTGGCAATTTTATGGAATTGCCCACAACAAGGTAAGATACTTACAACAAAGAAAGGAATGTCTATTGCTTATTGGCATCTGTTTCTTGCTCTGTCTACTTTATTGAAGTGACTACAGGGCATTGGGTTTATAGGCCCTGTTTTGTTTTTTGTTTTTTCAGGCAGATCAAGATTACTAATTATTAGGAGGATTCTGCATTAGAAAAGAAGGCAGTGTAATTTGGAGGAAGGTGCTTAAAAGTGTTGAATTAGGACTTCAGAAACCCGAAGTTGAATCTTCAGCCATGGAGGCATTTTCCCCCCTTTTAGCTTTACCTTCTTCATAGAGTCACTTTGAGGAGGGAGCAGACGGTGATAAGAACATCACTTTGGAATTCTGGAGGAAAAGAGAGATCTAATAAATATATAGAATAGAATAACAGTGGATAATAATATTGCGTAATTACTTGGATAATAATAATACTGGCGTGGATAAATAAAAAGGAAATAGAAATGATATAAATATAATTATTATCTTAAGAAATGTTAAACGTATAAACTTGATGAGATTTTGAATGGTTATTACATATAATAATTGTATATGAATTGCTGTGAATGGGAATAGTAGAAAATATTAGAATGTGTATACCAAATTTTTATAGTACAAAATGGATAACAATGGATGGAAAAGTATTGAATTGTTTTTGCTGATGGAAGTATTATATGTGTAACCCAGACCACACACCCCTCAATGTAAGATAACTTATGTAGCTTTTAAAAAATGGAAAAGAAAAAGAATAACAAGAGTTGGAAGGGACCGTGGAGGTCTTCTAGTCCAACCCCCTGCTTAAGCTGGAAACCCTATACCATTTCAGAAAAATGGTTGTCCAATCTCTTCTTAAAAACTTCCAGTGTTGGAGCATTCACAACTTCTCGAGGCAAGTTGTTCCACTGATTAATTGTTCTAGCTACTAGGAAATTTCTCCTTAGTTCTAGGTTGCTTCTCTCTAGGCTGGTTTCCACCCATTGCTTCTTGTCCTGCCCTCAGGTGCTTTGGAGAATAGTTTGACTCCCTCTTCTTTGTGGCAGCCCCTGAGATATCGGAAGACTGCTATCACGTCACGCCCTAGTCCTTCTTTTCATCAAACTAGACATAGCCAATCCCAGCAACTGTTCTTTATATGTTTTAGCCTCCAGTCCCCTCATTACCTTTGTTGCTCTATATAAATGAATATAAATTTAATATAAATAGATACTGACTACTGTAACATCGAGGAGGAGGTTTCAGACAGCTAAAGCTTCTCACCAAAGCTGAATCTAGTTTTGTTTGTTGTTTTGCAAGAGAGGTGTATCTTACAAGCCAATCTTTTATAAAATATGGCCCCTCACCATTAGAAGTTAGGCTCTTTCTTTCTTTTGCCAGAGAGTGTGGGTTCTCTGCTTCTCCTTTCCAGATTATAAGCTTGGAAAGACCATCTGGAAAACCTACAACAGGTCTTGCCAGCAGCCAGTAATACTGGTGACTCTTGCCCTTTCTTGTAACCAGCACTCTTTGGACATCTGCTAAAATTTTCCACACCTGGCTTGTTTTTTTAAAAAACAAACAAACAAACAAACAAACAAACAAACAAACAAACAAACCTATAGTTAGAAGACTTGGAAATGATCTTTTAAAAAAAGAAATCTTAGCAAAACTATATCTGGATTGTACTTGGGTGGCAAATCACTAAGAGGTAGCAAAATTATGTAACAAAGAGGCAAAATTTATAAAATGTCCCATCAAATTTACCCATCAAGAATTGAATGCAGTTTACAGATAAAGAGTCTATACCTCTTTATCTTTTATCTGTAATGCTCACCAAATGGTTTGGCATTTTAGAATGCCCAGGGCAGAATGAAATTGGGACCTGTTGAGATGAAAGACAGCTTAAGTCTTGAAATGAGCTTTGATGTATATTCCTTGGATTAATATGTTTAATACCTTTGTTGGATTTTATCTTCCTTCCACTTTGCAGAGATGCCATTTGTTATGTGCAGTAGCTGTGGATAGATAGATAGATAGATAGATAGATAGATAGATAGATAGATAGACAGACAGACAGACAGACAGACAGAAGGATAATAGTCTCTGTACATCTATGTACAGATATATATGTGCGTGTGTGTGCGTGTGTGCGTGCATGTGTGTGTGCATGTGTACAGATATATATATATATATATATATATTTATTTTATTTTTTATTTTAATCCCATTTATATCCCGCCCTTCTCCGAAGACTCAGGGCGGCTTACAATGTGT
>JANHFR010000533.1:153414-165030 GCA_032468015.1 Mimophis mahfalensis | reverse complement strand
TATTTATTTATTTATTTATTTATTTATTTATTTATTAAATTTATATACCGCCCTTCTCCCGAAGGACTCAGGGCGGTTGTACAGGGCAATTAAAACAAGACCAAATTCAAAATCTAGGTATAGAAAAGATAGTAATGGTGAGGGTATCTACCGAACCTTTTTGGAATTAGATAAAGTTTTCTTAGGTCCAGAGAAAGGAAGTCTCTCCAAGTTTTATAAAGTGTTGATTTATGGAAATTTGAGAGAGGGAGAGAAAAGGGATTTTATGGTCCGGTGGGAAAGGGATTTAGGACATCAGCTTACTTTTGACACTTGGCAGGAAATTACAGTCTTATGATAGCTGTTTTCTACTGGGAAAATATTTTTAAAATGATACACAGGTGGCACCTTCCACCTTCTCGCCTGGCTAAGATGTACCCCGGATGCCCTCCCAATTGTTGGAAATGTGGCAGCCAACAAGGGATGTATTTTCATGCATGGTGGACATGTCCTAAAGCAATACAATATTGGAATTTGATTAGGAACTGGCTTGAAGAAATGTTTGCTGTCAAGATGGAGTTGAAACCTGAAACCTTCCTGCTAAGTCGTAAGCTGAAGGGTTTCACAAAAGATCTATAGTGTACTATACTTTATATAATTACTGCAGCAAGAACTGCATATGCCCAATTCTGGAGGAAGGAGGATACCCCCCCCCAGAGGATTTTATAATTGATAAAAATTTTCAATGTGCTGAGGCAAATAATCTGACAAGAATACTAAGGAGGAAGGGAGACAAGGATTACTCTTCGAAATGGGACTTTTGGTACAAATGGTTAAGAAAAAGGAGAGATAAAAGGAAGAAA
Source organism: Mimophis mahfalensis (assembly GCA_032468015.1). NCBI lineage: Eukaryota > Metazoa > Chordata > Lepidosauria > Squamata > Mimophis > Mimophis mahfalensis. The sequence continues at coordinate 164,188 of JANHFR010000533.1, read as the reverse complement.
AAATAATCTTTATATATAAGTATTGGTATAATTCATAAGTTTAGAACAGTGGTTCTCAACCTTCCTAATGCCGTGACCGTTTAACACAGTTCCTCATATTGTGGTGACCCCCAACCATAAAATTATTTTCATGTACACCTGTATTTGTATTGAAATACGTGTTTCCCAATGCTCTTAGGCGACCCCTGTGAAAGGGTCATTTGACCTCCAAAGAGGTCCCAACCCACAGGTTGAGAACCACTGGTTTAGGATAAGGCATGTTTTTTTCTCTTTTTCATTTTTCTTCTTTTACTACTATTTTATATCTTTTCTTCTCCTGTTTCTTTTCTTTTTGTTTTAAATAGCTTGTGATAGTAGTGAGTAATTAGAATGCAACTCGGAAACTGGTTTGTGAAAACTTGTGTATGCATGAATGATGTTTTATTACTGTTTGTTTTATTTTTGTATTTTTTTTTAACTAATAAAGAATATAAAAAATAAAATAAAAAAAGAACTGGTCCCATGCTTGGTATGAGATCCTCACAAGAGGAAAGTCGAGGCACATGTGTAACTTTCAATATATTTTTGCATCCAGAAGGCAGATATTATTGGGTTTTAATATCAGTGGCATCAGTGAGAAAAGGAAAAGAAGCAGAACTAGTAATCAATAGGATCAGAGCTGGATGGAGAAGAAATGAAAGCCTTTTCTCCCCTGTTTGATTTCCTTGCTGGGACAATGGAAATGCTGAGGACTCTGGTGTCCCATTGCATAATACTTTTACCAAATGTCATCACAGAAATGCATAGAATGGGGATGAGGGGAAGACATATGCTGTCAATCACCCAGGCATTTTCTGAAATGTGTCTTAAGAGGCTGTAATTTGGAAAATATACTTTGACATATCAGCAACAGAGCATGCACCACCCCCCTTTTGCAATTAGTTTAAAAAAAGACATGGAAAAGAAATTCAAGGAGTTGATTCATTATGGTTTAGACTAGCCAAAGCTGGATGACTGAAAAATAAGTACTTGAGAAACTGTATAGCTGAAAAATAAGTATTTGAGAAAATGTATAGTTTTTCAGATGTTCAAGGACAGACAGTTAAGGATGACATGGTGAAAATATATTCATTAGTTGGGTCAAGTGCCTGATATTTGTTTAGTGGTTTCAGTTCTGATAGTGACCTAAAGCAAACTTTTCAAAGGAGGCAAAATTCATTCATTCATTTAATTTATATAGCTGCCCATTTAACATTTGTGACTCTGGGCAGCTTACAAAATATCTCATTACTTAGCTTTGGAATGTCAGACCACTTGGGGAAATTAGAAGTGTCAACCTGTACTATACATGAAGTTTCCAAAATAAAAAAAAAATCAAGATGCAAAAGATGCAACTACACACTAATAACTTTTTGGGAAAGGCAGAGAGAGGTGTAGAGCTGATGATAAACAGGCACCTCTGAAAATTCCTGGTGTCATTTTTCACTGAATCTTGCTTGCTTTGAAAAACACCCAGCCATAAGGGCAGGCACTTAACTGCATGTGTAATTAAGCCCTGATAACACCACCTTGATCGATGTAGTTGAATTCGCACAGCACAACCCTGCCCTTCCATTCTTTCCACTGTAGTTGGAGCAGGGGGGGAGGATGCCCCACCAGTAGCAGATAACAAGAGATGGGACTTTGATTAGGGAGAATTTCAATTACATCTATATTGATTGGTGAGAAAGGAAACAAATACTGCAGCAGGCAAGGAGTGGCTGTAGCTCCTTGTACCCTATTGGTATCTGGCCATGGGGAGGCCTATATAAAGAGTTCTGGGGATGGATGGGAAGGACTGTTTTCCCTTAGATGATTAGTATTCTCCTAGTCATCATTTGGGGCTCTGCATCATGGAGCACACGAGGCATAGTTTTAATACCGAGGCCAATAGAGAAGTTGCATTTGCCAGGTCATAAAAGAAGAAACATTCGTATGGTTGTTCCCTTTAAGAGACCTTGGTGGAGCAAGCTGTAAGGAAGCCTAGCAGTCAGCTAGCCTGTAATTAGGCATGTTTGAATCTCATCAGGCTCAAGGTTGACTCAGCCTTCCATCCTTCTGAGGCAGGTAAATTGAGGACCCAGATTGTTGGTGGCAATAAGCTGACCTTGTAAAAATGCTGCTAATAATAAGCAGGCATATACAAAGAATGAAAGCACATTGATTTGTGCTTCACAGATTGTAAGCTACCCTGAGTCTCCGGAGAAGGGCGGCATATAAATGGGATTTTAAAAAAAAACAGTCTGCAGTGGATTCTATATGAAGCTATTCTTTCTGGACAGGTCAGGAACTCAGTGCAGGATGCAGATGCCAAATAGTTCTACAGGGTTGCTATGTCATTAAAGAGCCGCAGTGTCTCTTGCTAAACCTCCATAGAAAACTGGAAGGAATTTAACAGCTGGGCTTAGAAAGACAACCAGTCACACCGTTTGCCAAGATCAACAAGGGAGAGTTGTCTCAGGGCCCCTCCTGTGGATCTGGTTCTCAGTGTGGTGGTTGAGAAGAGGACCTTCTTGGTGGTGGCAGAGCATTTATGAACTTCTCCACTCCTGCATAAGGAGGTATAACCTGCTCCTATTTTAAATGACGTGTGTGTGTGTGTGTGTGTGCATTGCTGCCTATTCACCCATGGCAACTCAACACGGATTACAGAATACAAAACCACATTTAAAACAATAAAACTAATAAAAAGAATCAAATAAATTAATAAAGTACAATATAAAAAAATCACCCCCCAACTCTCACCCTGAGCCCCAATGACAGCAGATCACACAAGCCATTTAATGGGCTCTATCCTGCTCTGGGTTTCCCAGGCCCACTGGCAGAACCAGGTTTTCAGCACTTTCTAGAAGAGTGCTAGAGTGGGGGCCATTCTAATCTCTGGTGGAATGATGTTCCAGAGAGAGGGAGCCACCATGGAGACCCTCTTCTGGGTCCCACCATGTGTATCTCCTTCAGGGATGGGACCTACAACATTCCCTGCCTCCCTGGTCTGATGGGTTGGGTAGATGTGACCAGCCAGAGACAGTCCCTCAGATAATCTGGTCCCAAGCCATGAAGGGCTTTAAAGGGGACAACCAGAACGTTGAATTGCACCCAGCAGCAAATCAGCAACCAATGTAGATCCCGCAGAAAAGGTGATACATCTGCACACCGGGGTCTGCACAAAATCATGCGGGCCTCATCATTTTGCACCAACTGGAACTTTCGGATGCTCTTCAAGGGTAACCCCATGTAGAGTGCATTGCAATAGTCAAGATGGGAAGTGACTAGGGCACGAGTGACTGTAAATAGGGACTGTTGGCCCAGGAAAGGGTGCACAACCCGCAGTTGTGCCAAGGCCCTCCTGGCCACAACTGCCACCTGCTCTTCAAGCAGGAGTCGTGAGTCCAGGAGAACCCCCAGATTACACACAGGGTCTGTTTGGGGTAGTGCCACCCCATCCAAGACCAAAGGTGGCAATTCTCCCTGAGCCAATGAACACCAAACCCAGAGCCACTCAGTGTTGCAAGGGTTTAGTTTCAACCCTTGGTAACTCACCATGATAGCTCACCGAGCTGAGAGCTGCTCTCAGCTGCCAGCTGCTTGTAATTAGTGCAAATTCTAATCTCACCAGGCTCAAGGTTGACTCAGCCTTCCATCCTTACGAGGTAGGTAAACTGAGGACCCAAATTGTTGGGGGCAATAAATTGACTTTTTAAGTCAATAAACTGACTTTTTAAAACACCGCTTTAATAAGCAGGTCAATACAAAGGATGAAGGCAATTGCTCTAAACTGAGTCTTCGGAGAAGGGCGGCATATAAATAGAAATTAAAAACAACAACAACCATCGCTCCCCATCCAGACCCTAAGAGTCTCCAGGCACTGCAAAAGGGAGGACACAGCATCACTTACCATGAGCTGAGACATACAGCTGAGTATCATCAGCATATTGGTGATACCTCAGTCCATGGTGATGGATGATCTCACTCAGCGGCTTCATATAAATGTTGAACAGGAGCAGAGAAAAATACTGAGCCCTGCAGAACCCCACAAAGCAGTGGGCAAGGGTTGAATCTATCTCCTCCTATCAAAACTGACTGAGAGCAGCCACAGAGGAAGGAAGTGAATCAGGACAGCACAAAGCCTCCCACTCCCATCCCCTGAAGCCACCCCAGGAGAATCCCATGGTTGATGGTATCAAAAGCCACCAAAAAGTCAAGTATGTCAGGGGGGATTGACTCAGATGGCTCAGACAGGCTTGGGGGGAAGTCTGCCTGGGCACAGGCTGCAACAACCCATCGGGTATGGGATGGGAGTGTTGGGGAGTGTTGGGATTCCGGGCGGGGGAAGTTTGAGCCATTCCTCTGGGGAATTTTCTATCTCCACTGTGAGTGGGAGGGGCACATATGGTGGGGGCAGAGGACTGTATCATGTTCGGGGAGCACACGCCTGCTGTTTACAAGTGGTCACATGCTCTGGCCCTCATGACCCTTCTTGCATCCCTGGATGCTCGGGACTACGGGACCCTGGTCTCCGGCTGGTGTCTTTTAATGCCAGGTCCATGGTGCACAAGGTTCCCCTCATCCAAGATCTGATTCAAGAGGGGAGAGTAGACCTGGCATGTATCACGGAGACCTGGCTGGGCCAAGGGGGGGGGCATCCCCCTCATTGAATTGTGCCCACCAGGCTTCCAGGCTTTTCACCAGCTGAGAACCCAGGGCAGGCGTGGGGGTGTGGGGGTGGTAATTAGGGCAAGTCTTTGTCCACGGGAGGTCACTGTTCCTCAGACTGTCAGGTGTGAGTCCCTGTTTTTGAAGTGGGCTCCTGGAGTTCAGGTGGGCCTGTTGATTATGTACCTGTCTCCCTGCTGCATATTACAGGCCCTGCCTGAGCTGCTGGATGTGATAGCCAGGTTGGCGATTGACTTCCCCAGGCTTATGGTCCTGGGAGATTTCAGTCTGCCTTCTATCGGTGAGACATCTCAGTTGGCTCAGGAGTTCATGGCTTCCATGATGGCTATGGACCTAACTCAATTAATTCAAGACACTACTCATAGAGGTGGACACACGCTTGATTTAGTTTTTGTCTCTGGACAGTGGATAAATGATCTGGGTATAGGGGGTATTGCCATCCAACCCTTGTCATGGTCGGATCATTTCCTCCTCAGGCTAGACTTCCAAGCTGCTACCCCGCACTGCAGGGAGGCGGAGCCAACCAGGTGGTTCTGTCCCAGGCACCTGATGGACCCTGAGAGGTTCCTGGCAGAACTTGGGACTTTTCCCAAGTCCCTGGCACACAACTCCGCTGAGGCCTTTGTGGAAGCCTGGGAGAGGGCAGCCACTGGGGCCTTGGATTGAGTTGTGCCTTTGCAGCCACTGACCCGGTGTTGCTCCTGGTTGGTGCCTTGGTTCACTGAGGAGCTACAGGGGATAAAACGCCAGAAAAGACTCCTGGAGAGTCGTTGGAGGACTAGCAAATCTGAATCCAACCGGACACCAGTTAGGACTCATATTAAGTCCTACTTAGTGGTGATAAAAGCAGCAAAATGTGCTCATTTTTCCACTCTTATTGCATCTGCAGATAGCCACCCAGCTTCCCCATTTAGGGTAACCCATTCCTTGCTTAATCAAGGATCTGGGGAAGATCCCTTGCAGGGTAGTGCTGAGGAATTTGTGCAATATCTGCAGGATAAAATTGCTCAGATTTGGACAGGCTTAGACTCTGACTGGGTAGTTCCTGATGGGATGATGTGGGGTGGGTCTTGGAGATGTCATCTGGGAGGAGTTTGATCCTGTTGCTCCCGAGGACGTGGACAGGATTGTGGGCAGGCTGAGTGCCACCAATTGTTTATTGGACCCGTATCCCTCCTGGTTGGTCTCGGCCACCCGGGAAGGGACACAAGGCTGCCTCCAGGTGATTGTTAACACTTCGCTGTGGGAGAGGTTCTTCCCCATCGCCTTGAAAGAGGCTTTGGTGAGGCCCCTTCTCAAGAAGCCCGCTCTGGACCCATCCTTTTTAGCCAACTATTGTCCAATCTCCAAACTTTGCTCTCTTGCAAAGGTTGTTGAGACTGTGGTGGCATGTCAGCTTCCCCAATCCCTGGAAGAAGCTGTCTATCTGGATCTATTTCAGTTGGGCTTCAGGCCTGGGTACAGCACCGAGATGACATTGGTCGCATTGGTGGATGATCTCTGGAGGGCTCGGAACAGAGGATGTTCCTCTGTCCTAGTCCTATTAGACCTCTTGGTGGCTTTTGATACCATCGACTACGGTATCCTGCTGCATCGGCTCAGGGGGTTGGGAGTGGGGGGCACCATCTTATGGTGGTTCTCCTCCTACCTCTCGGGCTGATAGCAGTTTGTGTTGGCAGAAGGGCAGAGGTCGACCCTGAGGCCACTCACTTATGGGGTGCCTCAGGGGTTGGTTCTCTTGCCCCTTCTGTTCAACATTTATATGAAGCCACTGGGTGAGATCATCTGTGGTTTCGGGGTATGGTATCATCAGTATGCCGATGATACCCAGGTTTTCATCTCTACCCTGAACGACCCCAATGATGCCATTGATGTGATGTCCCGGTGCCTGGAAGCTGTACGGATCTGGATGGGGATCAATAGACTCAACCCCTCCAAGAGTGAGTGGCTGTGGTTCCTGGCATCCCGGTTTGTTCATCACACTCCAACTTTAGTGATAGGGAGAGAGATTTTGACCTCCTCAGAAAGAGCTCACAACTTGGGAGTCCTCCTGGATACACAGATTAGTTTAGAGGACCATCTTATGGCTGTGACCAGGGAGGCCTTTTATCACATCCTCCTGATATACCAGTTACGTCCCTTTCTGTACCGGGATGCCTTGCGCACAGTCACACATGCCCTTGTCATTTCCCATCTCAACTACTGTAATGGTCTCTACATGGAGACTTCAGCTGGTACAGAATGCGGCCATGCAGGTCGTTATGGGAGTGCCTCAGCATTCCCATGTTACACCTCTCCTACACGGCCTGCACTGGCTGCCTGTCTTCTTCTGGGTGTGATTAAAGATGTTAGCTATGACCTTTAAAGTGCTCCATGGCTTAGGACCAAGGTATCTACAAGACCATCTGCTGCCACCAATAGCCTCCCACCATCCAGTGCGATCCCACAGAGTCGGCCTCCACAGGGTGCTGTCGGCCAGGCAATGTTGGCTCCCACCCTTTGGAATGAGCTCCCCCCTGGAACTCTGGGTAATTTCCGATCTCCAAACCTTCCGTCAGGCTTTGAAGACCTGGCTATTCGAACAAGCCGGGCTAGCCTGATCATTGTTAATTTTAATGAATTTTGTAAGTTTAAATTTTAACTGTTATTGTTAATTAGTGATTTATTGGATTCCTTGTTTAATAATGTTTTAATTTTTGTACTTCATGTTTTTTTAAATTGTGAGCTGTCCAGAGTCCTTTGGGAGATGGGCGGCATACAAATCCAATAAAACAAACAAACAAACAAACAAAGCAAGCAAGCAAGCAAGCAAGCAAGGATGGATGCACTACTTCTATCCCACTCTCACCAGAGATCATCCAAAAGTGTGACCAATGCCGTTTCTGTCCCAAATCCAGGCCTGAATCCTGACTGGTAGGGGTTGAGATAATCTGTTTCATCTGGAAACCTCTGGAGCTGCCATGCAACCATGTTCTCAACCACCTTCCACAAAAAGGGAGGATTTGACACAGGTTGGAAATTATCCAACCAGGTGGAGTCCAGTGATGGCTTCTTAAGAAGAGGGACAGACCACAGCCTCCTTAAATTGCTGTGGCACCATCCCCTGGGAAGAGAAATATACTGTAATTTTGAGTGTTGCCTCTACCAGAATTAGATGAATGAGAACAACATATACTGAAATTCCTCGTCAGTGTGGGCAGGCTGGCAGAAAATGTTAGGAGATATGGTGCCATTGCAAATGTATTGGCTTATTCTTAAGTGGGACAATGGTGATGTTTAGTAAATGATTGCACTGGCAAAACCTCATGTTGAAGTCTTTAGCTTTCATGTATAAAATAAAAAGATCTTCATCTCTTCACAAGAAGGCAGCCCTGAACTTCAAGTCTCTAAAGGTTTCTTGTTACTTTTTAGCCACTGATAGGCAGCTTAATGTCCTGTGGGTGTTTCACTGCATGGCTTTAGTTAGCATGGCCAATCATCATATATTCAGAAAATTATAGTGCAAGCAGTCCAGGAGCTCCCTTGGTAAGCATGATTATCAGAATGGCAACCTTTACCTTCGTTGCTTAATTAATCACATAATGCTTTAGTTGATTAATGAATGATGCCACATTGTAATTGATGAGGAAGGAACATTTTGATTGATGAAAACGATCATTAACATTGCCCTTGCTTACTTTTCAAGCTGTTTTGAATCCAAGTGGTCCTGTAACAAAATAAACAGGTTTAATGTTATTTTCTGCTAACCAAACAGGTGCCCTTTTAGAGATTAAAAAAGATGCAGAACTTTGCAAAGGTTCACAGCATAGAATTTATTCTGAGTGAATATGCATAAGTTCTTACAGTTTACACTTTTTTCATACTGGTAATAGACTTTGGTGTGATGTATGTTTTAAGGATAGTATATCTGGGATGCAAAGATAGAGATGTCAGCAAGGTAGTGGCAAAAAGATATAAGAATCTGTAACTCTGTAGACATCCAGTGGTCATCTGGATTTTTGCAATCTAAACACTTCAGCTCTAGCACATGTTGTATAACTGAGTAAGCAGTAATATGTGAAAGGGGAAATAATTTATTAGGCAGACATTATTTAATCAATTGATCGCTCTTGTCACTATAATGATTCCATGCACACTAAACACACACTTGGACACAACCTCTACCTCTTCAAGGCCATTACACAGATGCTTTTACAGTGTCCTTCTGAACTTAATTTGAAGAAATAATTTCTCTCTTTCCCTCTCTTTCTCTTGTAGTAACGCTCAGATGGGTAATGTTCTAATTTTGTAACTTTCCAAATTCCTGGATTGATTTTGGCTAAAATATAGTGCCATTGATCCAGATAGTAAAATCTCTCATGAAATTGGTCTACAGCTTCACTATAACCTTCAAAAGGGACAAGGTTCTGGTGTAACAGAGTTGGCTGGATGCCTAAATTTGCATTTTAAATCTCTCTCTGGGCTGTTCTGAATCTCTGAACAACTTTTTTCATCCTAAAGATGTAATGGAAACAATCCATTGAATCAAAGGGGCTGAAGAAGTAAACTCCAGTCTGCAAGAGTTTTGCAGTCCTGGGGCCTTCAAAGAATTATGAGCTTTATTTTATTTCCAGAGGGAAAGAGAATTTGGATTGTGTTTTAAGTGTAAGAAAGAATTTTGATGCACCTAAAAGGCAACCAAATTTGTTATATATATATATTTAAAAAAAACAACTTAGTATTTATTGTGCCCCATGACTATTTATTTTGCAGCAGAAGTTACTGGAGTCTATATGGTATCTACTAAAAGTGCCTCTCTTCATTCCAGATTCATTCTACCACCCCAAAACTTTAGGATTATTAGAAGTTTAATCTCTAAGCAGAGCATAGCTATTGTCTTAATTTGAGTACACAGGAAGAAATAGTAAATTAACTATTTCTCCTCAACTCCTGGTATAATTCATGTGGAACATGAAGTTTTCTAGTTGATCTGTGGGCAAAAGAACCCATGAAGAACATGGATGTATATAGTATTAACAAAATACTCAAGCTTAGACTGTGACTGATTTTATCTTTCACAAATACAAAATGTCAGGTTTAGGACTTCCTTATCCACCTCCATCCTTTGCCATAATCATCTTTCTAAATACTCAGGTGGGTTGTTCCTTCCAGCCCCTCAAATTTCAGGGTGAGGTCATCCGTGGATTTGGGGTACAGTATCATCAGTACATTGATGATACCCAATTATATATCTCTACCCCGAACCACCCCAATGATGCCGTTGATGTGATGTCCCGTTGTCTGGAGGCCATGCGGGTCTGGATGGGGATGAACAGGGTTGGACTCAACCCCTTCAAGACAGAGTGGTTGTGGTTTCCGGCAACCCATTTTGGTCAATGTATACCATCCCTGACAATAGGGGGAGAGACCTTAGCCCCCACAGAAAGGGCTCGCAACTTGGGTGTCCTCCTGACTTTAGAGGATCATCTCACAGCCATTACCAGGGGGGCTTTTCACCAGGTTCACCTGGTGCGCCAGTTGCCCCCCTTTCTGAATCGGGACGCCTTGTGCACAGTCATTCATGCCCTCGTCACCTCCCGCTTGGACTACTGCAATGGTCTCTACATGGGGCTCCCCTTGAAGAGCACCCGGAGGCTCCAACTGGTGCAAAATGCAGCCACGCAGGTTGTTATGGGAGTATCTTGATACTCCCATGTTACACCTCTCCTGGCAGCCTGCATTGGCTTCCAGTGGTCTTCCAGGTGCAATTCAAGGTTTTGTTTATGATCTTTAAAGCGCTCCATGGCTTAGGACCAGGGTATTTACGGGACCACCTTCTGCCACCAGTAGCCTCCCACCAGCCAGTTCACTCTCACAGAGTTGGCCTCCTTAGGGTGGCTTTGGCCAAACAATGTTCGCTGGTGACCCCCAGGGGGAGAGCCTTCTCTGTGGGAGGACCCACCTTATGGAATGAGCTGCCCTTGGAGATCCAAATTATCCCAGACCTGACATCCTTCCGTCACGCCCTGAAAACCTGGCTCTTCGAGCAAGCTGGTCTAGCCTGAGGGATTGTGAATTTTAAATTTGGTTTTAAATTGGTATT
>JANHFR010000533.1:118457-128916 GCA_032468015.1 Mimophis mahfalensis | reverse complement strand
CTCATCGAAACGTCGCCAAGGTACCCTCAACCTTACACGGGAAAAGACCCGAATACACCAAGACTTATATATATATGGAACAATAGGAATACACAGACACACAGACATATCTACATATATATATTTCTATCTCTATCTATCTTATTAAAACATAGTGTAAATTTCAATCCTTGTGTGTGTGTGTGTGTGTGTGTGTGTGTGTGTGTGTGTGTGTGTGTATAAAGAGAGAGAGAGAGAGAGAGAGAGAGAGAGAGAGAGGGAGAGAGAGAGAGAGAGAGAGAGAGAGCTATACAAGGACTGAAATTTTAATCTTAACAGAGAATTCTTATAAAATGATTTACCATTGGTGTAAGCCACCAGAGAAATTGTCTAGAATGACAATACAAATTTGTATTGGAAATATGAACAAGAAGGGGCATTTTATTCCTTCCTTGGTGGACCAGTAAAAAAAGCCAAATATATTTTGGATACAAATATAAATACTAATTTAGAGGATTTTAAAATTAATATGCCATTGAAACCAGAGGTTTTTCTTTTGGGATTGATAGACAAACAGTTGGGAAAACGCCATGGAACTTTTGTTTTGTACATAATAACAGCAGCAAGATTGTTGTATGTGCAAATATGGAAAGATTCGACACTACCCACCATGGAGGAATGGCTGGGGAACATGATGAAACTTTCTGAGATGGCTAAATTGATTTCTTTGATCAGAGAAAAGGCAATATCTGACTGGAAACCCCTTACAGGCTTTTTGCATGAAACAGAAAAAATATATTTATGATTTATGTTTTTGGTGATTAGACAGGACACAACATTATACAAAGAATGTTGTGTTGCAATTATAGAGTAAAGAGATACATTTATATTTATAACTGCTGCAAAGAAATTTGGAAGTCTGTTGTAAATAAGCACAAACATGACAGCCTTTTGGCAGTTCTCCAATGGGAGAGCATCAGAAGCATAGTGATGAGGGTAGAGGACCAAAGATGGAGGACCAAGAGCAGAGCTAAGAGATGAGCTAAAGTAAAGGGCCAGAAGTAAAGGTGAAGTGAAGTGAAGCATAGTGAAGTGAAGATCCAAGATGGAGATGAAGTATAGTAGGAAGTTTGCTCTCTGCCCTCCCACCTTTATTAATCAAAGACAAGAAGGTGTTACACAGTACATATTACATCATACATAGAAGTGCCATCCAAGCCTGGGAAAGTTCCCATTGTCCTGGTAACAGATAGATAGTGAGGGTCCACCTTACATCCTGCTTGATAAACACACTGCTTCTCAAGACAATTTTCTCATGGGAATAGGATGAGATCATAGGAAGGCCATCTGGAAATCCCCCAGGCCTGCAAACTAGGCCCCACAGAGGCCATTCTGGTATTTACAATAATCCTACAGAAGTCACTTCTTTGTAACTTTTTTCTTTTTTTGGGGGGGGGTATTTTTCTTTTACTCCCTACACCTTTCTTGCACTTCTAGCTTTCCCTTTGACCTCTTATATTAGTTTGGCTTTACTTTCCTTTTTAAAATTGTTTAATAAAATTTATTAGCTTGGTGTAGTGGCTAAGGTGCTGGGCTAGAAACCAGGAGACTGGGAATTGTAGTCCTGATTTAAGTATGAAAGCAGGCTTGGTGACTTTGGGCCAGTCATTTTCTTGCAGCCCAACTCACCTCACAGAGTTCTTTGAGGGGAAATGGTAGGAGGAAGGAATATTAGATAGGTTTTCAGCCTTGATTTTTTAATAAAAATAATAAAGACAGATTAAAAATCATGTAGCTCTATTCCAGTGACTTAGTACAGCCTGTGCTTTATTTTCAACTAGCCAATAACCATTGCCCAGGTATTTATTTATCCCAATCCTGTATTAGACAGGAATGGTGATGTGAAGTGACAATATGTGTGGAATGGGCTGTCCTCCCTCCTTCCATGAACATCTTGACAATTCTTGAAGAGGTGATGGCAAGAGCAACTTCTCCCTGAGCCCTGATTTCGTTGACAATTAAATTAGTTAAAAATATTTTCCCTGTTCCCCAGACGCATCAAGAAATGTCATCTTTGCATGACGTACAGAGTGTCAGTTTCACAGTGGTGCAGGCAGGCCCTGTTACAAATGCCCCCTTGTAGGGTACTGGGAAGCCATTACCATGGCAACTTAAGGCTGTATCTTCATGGAACACGCACCCCAAGGGGTCAGAAAACAACCTCAGGAGGTGTTAGGGATGTCTTATACAGTGGTGGGATTCATTTTTTTTACTACTGGTTCTGTGGGTGTGGCTTGGTGGGTATGGCTCTGCAGTCAGCCAATCAGAGGTGGTATTTGCTGGTTCTCCGAAGCAATCAAAAGTATTGCTGCTGATTCTCCTGAACCTGTCAGAACTGGCTGAATACCATCACTGGTCTTACCCCCACAGTATTTGTTTCCAGAGAGTAAGTTATCTATGTACCAAGTTTGGTTGAAATTGCTCAAGGCATTCCAGAGTTATGCTGGAACGCACACACACACACACACACACACACACACACACACACTTATATATATAGAGAGATTATGGGACAATCTCATGCAGGATATCTAGTTTCACAGATCACAGAATAATAGAGTTGGAAGTGACCTTGTAGGTTATCTAGTCCAACCCTCTGCCCAAGCAGGAGACCCTCTGCCTAGGATCGAACTCACAACTTCCTGATTGTGAGGCGAGAGCTCTACCCTTAGGCCAGAGAAGAATGCCATCTCTTCAGCAATCAGATTAGCCTCACCCTTGTTCAATTTTTCATATGGCCCTGAAGACATGCCTGTACATCCAAACCTGGGGTCCTAAGGGTCTTGCCTGACTATGTGGAATGTTGAAGTGTGGCTTTCTGATTTTTTTCAGCTGCTATGGATTTCATACTATTGTATCTATTTTTATTGTTTTTAATATTGTAAGCTGACCATAGTGAAGATGTGTTAGATGGAAGGTAATATAAATCCTACAAACAAACAAACAAACAAACAAACAATGGATTATATTCTGTGGCTGATTATGTTGTATGGTTTTAATAGAGTTATGTAATAAAGATTTTGCATGTTTGTTATTTTCATTTCTATTTTATTTATTGTTTAGATATGCTTTTTAGTGGTTTTGAGCTGCCCACATATGTGAAATGGGTGGCTATATAAATGAAATAAATAAATATATTTATATGAACTGAATGCTGTTTGGGGGAATGAGGTATTCTCAAATAAAGGAATGTGGTAGCCTTCGTTCCCAGCACTGCAGGAAAAGCTTTCTTTATTATTTTTCTCTTTTCTGAAACAAGTGATAATAAAATAACAAAACAACATTTTATGTGGTTGGGAAGGATCACTACAAAATTGCATTTTCTATTTTTTCTCTCTCTCCCCACCCCAATGTTCAATGAACACAATTTAGATTTCCAGGAAGATGGGCAGACACCTTTAAATAAAATGTACAGTGGTCCCTTGACGTACGAACACCCCGACACACGAAGATTTCGAAATACGAACGGGGAAACTGCCGGCGCTTTTAACTGCAGTTTCCCCGACTTCCGAATGACAGCCATGGTTTCCTCGACTTACGACCTGGTCCCGAAGGGCTGGTAAATTTCTTTTTTATTTTTTATTTTTGTGGAAACCTAATTTTGAGGTTCACTTTGCATGCCTTTAAAGTGTACCTCATAAAGAGGTTTCCACAAAAAACTGGGAGTCTGGGTCTTTTTCCTAGACTCCGGAATGAATTCATCTGTTCCCAATGCATTTCAATGGGAAGCCGCTTTTTCGACTTCTGAATTTTTCGGCTTCTGAAAATGCATTCGGAACAGATTAATTTCGTAGGTTGAGGGACCACTGTAGAACCAAAAATACAGAATCTTTGGGACCATTTCAGCTTCCCCTCTTGCTTATGAGCAGATAATGGGATTAAGGAGGATTATCTCCCCATTCTCATCCTGGGTCCTCAAGAGTGGGAAGGATAAATGTGAGACAATGAAGCATCCAACATTGTTTCCACTTAGTGCTTCATAATGTGAATAGAGCTATTTCTCTCCCTGTCCCTAAGGTTGGGGAAGAAAGAGAAAGGGTGAGAGAACTCACACAGAGAAGAAGGCTGGTTCATTGTCAACAAAACTATACGCTTGCAGATAAAGTTATCATTTCAATTTCTGAGAGCCAAATATACCCAGCTGTGTTTTCTGCATTGCCAAGGGTCCTGTTCCATTTGCCACTGCATGGCATGGAAAAATTCTTCTGGCATGCTTTCTGGTCTTTGGACAAAAGACAAACTTTTGTCTGTCATGCTTGGTTAGTCCAGAACATTTCTGGGACCCTAAAACATCAGCTTCTAAATGAAATAGGAAATAGGAGTCCAGATCTGAGTTATCGAATGCCAAGGAAACATCACATAAGTTCTGAAGAAATGTTCCCAAAGACTGAAATTTTGTAAGCAAAAGGTAAATAAACATTGAAGAGGATCCTTTAAATACTGAGCTTTTCCAAGGAGTCTTTCTGTGATTTGAGGTTGTTATCTTTTATTTTCGCTCTCTTCTTTGAGGTTGTTATGCTTTTATTTTGTATGAGAACACACAAATATGTTATTAGATGCATGCCATCATGCACCACTACATAGGCATACTTGGGTTCAAGAAAATTCAGAGGTCCACTAAGAAAACAGCAAAGGGATACAGGAAATTCTGATTTTGGTGTCATCTAGGCATCATCTGGTTTTCTGCAGTTCAGATACTGTATGGCGCATCTACAATTATGGCTCTAGGCATTCTTCAAATTGCAGTTGAAAAGTACTAGAGACATTCTGTGAGGGGAGATAGAAGGGTGGATTCCTTTGAACTATGATACTGGACTCTGGAGGAGACTATTACATGTCCCATGGGCTCCAAAAATAAAAAAGAAGTCCTAGCCCAAACCTCATCAAAAATCTCACTTGAAGCCAAGATCACAAATAGAAGCTGTCATACTTTGGTCATGTCATGAGAGCTGACTCACTCATTCAAAAAGTCTGTGGGAATGATCTGTGGAAAAAGTAGAAGGGGCTGCCCAAGTACCCAGGCTACTGTAAAGGATAACACTGGGATGAACATGGCAGATGTGAAGGAGGTGGTTCAAAACAAAGGGGCATGGTGAGTGCTGATCCATAAAGGGGCTGAGGGTCAGACATGATTCAATGGCCAATGACTGCTTGGAAAATAATGCCAATATCCATCCCAGATATAGTCATTGGCCACATTACATTCTACACCACGTTTTTCCCCACAAGAATGCTCAGAGAGGTGGTGCCCTCACTCTCCATTTTGCCTATGCTGTTCTGTGCACACAAGATGAACCTGATAATGTACAAATAGTATTTAAAACATTTTATGAGTATGTGTGTGTGTCATTCATATCACATCACAGCATGTGATACTACTAGGTTTATTGGGTGTTTTATTCTTCTTGCTATTTATATTATATTATTTGCAAAAAAAAAATGTTGATTATTATATTTGAATCTTCAAGTCAATGTTGACTCCTGCCTGAACAAATCCCTGCAGTTTTCTTGGCAAGATTTCAGAAGTGGCTTGCCATTGCCAACTTCCTGCAGCTGAGAGACAATGACTGAGGTCACCTAGCTGGCTTTGTGCCTAAGTGGGACTAGAACTCACAGTCTCCTGGTGTCCAGCCTGCTGGCTTAACCAGGGCACCAAACTGACTCTTGATATGAGATATGAGATGTAGATATGAGATATGAAATCTCACTATATGTATCTCTCACCAGCAATAATTAATTTGTACAATAAAGATCTGTTTCTTGATTTTGACAGCATCTATGGTTTAATTTTCATACTTACCTTTCTAACCGGCCAGAGCTAACTGCCTACCTTCAGCCACGTAGGGCAATTCTGCCCTACAGACTAAGTTGATTGTCTCCCATGCTATTCCTGGCTGTTCTTAGGCCAACTTCAGACATTCCAGTCTGAACTACACTCGGTTAGCAACCATAGTTCTGAATGAGCTGGTGCTCATTCAGAACTATGGCCCCACAACAATTGATGGGTCCTTTCCCTAGTTCTGTCCTTTCCCATCCAGAAAGCAGGAAGGCAAACTTCCCTGGGTAAATCCTATATGCTCAACTAGTGCCTGCCTTTTCTTTTAGGGACTGTTACCTCCTTACTAGTGCCTGTGCCACAAGGATGCTGACTCGCCCCACCCCCATTCTTTATGGTATTAATTTTAAAAATATTTTATTAACTTATAGAATATAAATAATAGCTAAATGTAAGAAACTGGAAGCTATTAACACTGTAATGACTAAGGTAAATTAAGCCTTTCAAAACAGAAAATTTATATCAAATATAATTCCCGGAATGTAAATGGACAGATAGCTGCTTAAATTATAGAGCTGAATACAACCTTGATGAGAAGTTGCTAAAAACATTGAAATGTTAAATTATGTAGATGATGATGACTATAATGTTGATAAGAAATTACAAAGTACACTGAATTATTTTGTAATATGTAAAAAAAGTTTAGGTCATTGAGCTTGGTACTAGAATCTCCATTGCATTGCTATTTATTGTTATTTATGAAAAATTTTTTAAAAAAGAGGGGGTGGGGGAGGAAAAAAGAGAGCTGTTTGGGAAAGTATATGTTATAGGGAAGTGTTTCTCAACTTTGGCAATTTTGGAAACACTGCTTTGGGCAGGGTCCAATCTAGGTTGGTCTCTGGGACCAGAGTTATAGTCTTCTGAGCTTTCTGACTTGTGCTGGAGCCCCCCCACAAGGAACTTCTCTCTCATCAAAATAGGATAGGCTCCAGCACAAGTCATAAAGCTTGGAAGATTAAACCTCTGGTCCCAGGGACAGACCCAGATTGGATCCTGCAACATTATCCCGGGTCTCATACATTTGCATTTCATTTGTACTACTGTAGGCATTTGGTCTGCTAATGTCCCGCTTCTGTATCTGGACTGATTTGCAGTGTTTATAAACATTTAAACTGTTTTAAAATCCATGCTGTAAATATTTATATTTATCTTGCTGCATAATATGTTGTAAGTCATTTTGCTTAAACTTTGTTATTGATATCCTTATGGTATTACAGTTGCTGTCAAGCCACAATAATCAAGGCAAGAAGAAACAGGTGGTTCTTCTCTTTCTGCATCCTTCTGGAGGGTCCATGGGAACTGTGTGGCTGAAAAAAAATGGATAAAAACAAAGCAGCAATATTCGTACATTGCAACTTAAAGGAAAATAAAGGAAAGGAAGAAAAGTTCTGCAATATTGTGGGTGGGTATGTGGAAAGAGAAAGTTAACATGCTTCATCAAACTGGAGCAGAAACAAGAATTGCCTACTGTAACTTGAAGAAGTTGAATGGAGCTTGATCTTCTATGACTGAGGATAGTTCACTGACTTAATGAGCCATTGTTGGGTCAGCCTTGAGATTAGTAATCACATGAGCAACTGCTGATCAGCAGAGATCATAGCAGCCCAACATGAAATGGTACACAAGGCAACAACCAGTCACTGGAGGAGTGGGGCTGCCAAGTACTATGGACAGTCAGAGTTGAGTTGCATCTTGGGTCAAAAACCAAAAATTCTGAATTAAGATGGAAGATGAGGGGCAGGGGGAAGGAGGAGGGCATCATCTGCTTTTGCATTCAGAAAACTGTTATCAGTGTTGGGCCAAGTAGAAAGTGCTGATTTGCTTTCACTAAACATCCTAAAGGCTTTCTGTGTCTTTTTCTTGTACAGAAGAATTGGGACCCTTTCAAACAATTGTCTAGAGCTGGCAAAGAAGAGTCTGCTCTGCCAGTGGAGGTTTCAGTAGCTTAAGAAGCAGAGGATGCTATGCAATACAGATGGAATTTTCATTCTTTTTGGCAATGTTGGCAGCCAGGTGTTCTGTCCAGATAGCAGTTAGCAATGGCCCAAAGCTGGTGGATTTCTAAGCCTCTTTATACTCTCTACTTGTTCCAGAAAATCAAGCACCAGTGTATTTACCTTTCCATGAAAGGTACCTTTGAAGCCACATGGTTCCATGAATAGTCTTTTTGTATAAGCTCACTCCTGCTGACTTCCTCTAGTATATGACAGCTTTCTATTTATCATGGTGCAGAAAACAAGAAAAGAAAAAGAAAATATGATAATGTTAACCTTCAGGACTCTTAGACACATATTTGGAATATAAAAGACAGGCTGGGTTATTCTTGCAAAATGGCTGCTGAGGGTTTCCCAGTCACAAAATGGATGCCTTAGGGACCTAATCATAGTGATAGCGTTATAAAGCTGGAAAGAGACATGTAGGTCATCAAGTCCAACCTGTAGCTTCAAATTAAGCCATTCAAATAGCTTTCCAGTCCCTGTTTGAACAGATTTAATGAAGGGAAGTCACCTCTCTTCTATATAATTGGTTCCACTGTCACCCTGTTCTTACTATTTGGAAGATAAATCTAATATTCAATTAGACTCTGTCTCCATGTAACTTAAACCCATCATTCCATGCTTTGCAGCTTGGAATGATAGAGTAGACATTTTGTGTGTCTTCGATAGGTCACCCGTTCAGGCCTTTGAAGACTTAAAGTTGTATTCTCTTCATTCTGTCAATCATCACACCTCAAGACTAAACATGCCCAGTGCCTCGCCTCTTACAGCCTTTTAATGATTCCAAGTAGTTCAGTCCACCCTCCGCCATTTTCTTTTCACTGTATTTTATTTTGTTCTGCATTTTTAAAAATCCACTGAACTCAATAGCCTGACAGAGAGCATGAAGGGGAACCTGAAGCTCTGAAACGTCCTAACATTGTATTTTAATTATCTAATTAGGGTGCTATAATGAACAAATATGTACACATTCAATTATTTAAAATATTCATCCCAACCCACACTTTCACAGAAAGAGAATTTTGTATTGCCTTGAGCTCCTGCATAAAATGTGCATTATGATTCTAATAGATAAAACAACTGTTAGGCTGGGATTCTCTGTGTTCCAGCCAATTCCCTCCATTGTTCCTATTGTTTTACCCAGGTCTCAATCTTTCCACCCAGCCCTTGATTTCTAGTTTATTGGTAATCCTTACTGCTCTTTGCTGGATTTCTTCCACTGATCTGAACCTTTTGAAAATGTACCACTTGGGCAAATATTCAAAAGGGGATCTGACCAACTCAGATTAATATTGAATTATTCTTCTGTGAGATAGCCTGGGAAAGATGGAAAATGGAAGTCTTGGGCAAGTAGGAGGGTAAACACAGAAATTTCTAGTGCTAAAAAAGGTGGGAAGAATATTTAAGTCAAGATATCAGCAAATAAAGGAATAAGAAAGAAAAGGGAAATGAGTGGTTTTTAAAAGAAAGTTAGAGAAACCATTTGAAAAAACTGTACAGCTTAGGAAGGAATACTAAAAGAGTAATCACAGAAGAGTTTTGACAGAGCCAAATGAGCTTAAGGGAAGATGGGAAGAATGAACTGAAACTTTTGACAAATGGAATTATAGAAAGATAAAAACATTTGTAGGGAGACAGTATATTCAAAACTCCACTCCACTAGACATGAGATATGACAGGCAATAGGCTAGCTGTCAAATTGGAAAGAACCCAGCACAGATGACATATTTATTATTTAAATATCTGGGAAGAAGCTGTTAAAGTGTTTGGCACACAGTAGAGCTATGTGCCAAACAAATATGGAGCAAGATAAAAAGATTGACATTGAAAAAAATGCATATATTTATAATGAAGAAGCAAGAGAGTAAGCAAATTACCCAACCATTGCATTACATTTTGTTTTGCTTAAAATCTTGCAAAGAAGAATAGAGCCATACATGGAGAGAGAAATGCTAAATGAACAGCAGATTTCATATATACATTAATTGATGGAGAATAGAAATACCAAAAAAAAAGGAGAAAAAAACTTTCCTTTGTGGATTATAGGAAAAACTTTGTAGATCATGCCAGAATACAGAACATATTATGGTAATGGATTATTCATACAAGCATAATGAAGCAAAAAGAACCTACTGTAAAAACCGGACATGGAGACAACTTTGGTCATCTTGGTGGATCATTTGTAGTGAGAATATGTCCCTACTCCTGGATCTTGATGGAGGTTTGGATGAAGTGTAACACACCAAAGCTGGATCCAGATAAGTCTGAAGAATTTCTGATTGATCCTTAATGTATTTGATGAGGGTGAAGTTTTCCTCCTCTGTATCTCCATACACCTCATTTCCAGTGTTGAATGTCTCCTGACTCTGTGCTTTCCCAGAATGTCCAGGCTCAATTCTGGTTGATGCTTGGATAGGAGATACTAGCAAGTTCCTGTGCAGGCAAGATGAAAGCAGTGGCAAACCATTCCTAGTAAACGACATAGATATAGCATGTACTCACCTCAGTTCATTTTATTGTTAGATTTATATGCCACCTTTATTTGTTTGTATGAGGGATGCAGTGGCTCAGTGGCTAAGACGCTGAG
>JANHFR010000524.1:0-12697 GCA_032468015.1 Mimophis mahfalensis | reverse complement strand
CTTCCTTCCTTCCTTCCTTCCTTCCTTCCTTCCTTCCTTCCTTCCTTCCTTCCTTCCTTCCTTCCTTCCTTCTATCAATTTTTATTGAAAAACAGGTTCTCTTCTACATATTTTTTGTGGAACTGAGTACCTAGTATCTTCCTAATGGATTGCTGCAGTTCAAAGTTATTCCTTAATTTTGTATAAATCAGATGTTCTCATTTGCCCTCTCCGCTCTGTGGAACGTTTCCGTGACTTACATCCTGAGGAAATCGCTGATTTATTTCGCACAACACAAGCAGTTGGCAATGTAGTGGAGCAACATTTTGGAGGGACTTCGCTCACCATTTCAATTCAGGTTAGTACTAGTACTGTGATTTGATTAGAGCAAAAAAAAAAAAAAGGTTACCTTGTCCTTATACATTGTTACACAAAGCTCCCAAAATACAATTTTTAAGGTTTATAATACCCAAAATTGTACTTAAGGTATCTACCTGCAATGTCCTGTGTGACGTGCGGTTTACCATAGCAACATCAACTAAAAGTCAGTATTGTAGTTAGCTCAGATTTTTATTCCTAAAAAAAACAAAAAACAAAAAACAAAAAAAACACTCCTCAGTAATTAATTTAATATCCTCCGGGATAATTCTCTAAGGGCTCTAGGAGAGAGAAGAATGCATGTAGTGAATAGTTTTTGCACATTTGCAGAAATAGCTTTTAAGAGTTAGAAACCATACCACAACACCGTACTTCAACATTCATACAGGATTCTGGACCTTACCTAAGATCACCAAGCTTTGACCATGTTATTCCATGCTGGCATAAGACAAGCAGAGCTAAAAACAAAAACAAAAACTGTAGTTGCTATAATTCACTGCAGAGATTTGTTAATTTGGGAGACAGAATCGAAGAACTAGAAAGATGGTGGTTGTGAGTTTCCCTTTTGTTGCTTTCTTGCCATCAACAACTATATTTTATTGCTACTCCTGCTTACATGACACCCCTTAGGATGAAATGATTGAGAAAAGGATAGCTGTTATCTTCTCCTTAGATTGACCATCATCAAGGAAGAAGGCAAGCAGCCTTAAGACCTAGAGAAAAAGTTTCACCAAGCTACCTTTCAGATGTCAAGCCCTACTCCTGAAATCTTTAAGTTACAGTGCCTTTGATCTGGTTAATGTCCTGTTATTTTTGTCCCTCATCCCACTGCATAAATTTTGTCACAGCACACTGCAAGAGGGAATTTGGAAATGAAAATATGCCTTTGGGATCTCTGGTAGCAAGCATCTCAGATCAACTTATGCCATCTTTCTGAAGTTAGTTTGGCTAGAGTTAGTTTGGCTAGAGTTTCAGAGGCCCCATTACTATTAAAGAGCAAGTTAATGTTACTGTGGCTTTTCTCCTCTCCAGAGTGACTAAAATGGTCCCTTGTGATACATTTCAGGTGGCTCGTTTTAGTCTTCCTTAAATAAATAGAGGCTGATAACTAGCAGTTTGCATTGAAGAACTACTGTCAGTATGCCTTGAAGAACCATCCTTTGTGGAATTCAGAAAACCCATGTACATGAAATCTGTGATGAAGTCCATGCACAAAATAATGGAAAATCAGGATTGTACATACAGAAATTGAGGGTCTTGAATCACAATGACTTATCTACATGTAGATGGTGTCCTGAACATAAACAAGGTGCTAGTGGTTACCTATAAAGCCCTACAATGGCTTGGGACCAGGATACTTGAAGGATGACCTTTTTTCAAAAGTCTTTATCTGGCCAACTAGTTCAAACAGAATGGGCATGTTGTGTGTCTGTCAGCCAAAGAATGTTGGTTGGCAGAAATGAGAAGGCAAGCTTGCTCTGTCATGGTCCCTGCTCTATGGACCATCCTCCTTTCAGAATGACCCCAACTCTGTTAGCCTGTCAGGTCCACCATCATATCCTGGTGTCCTGTTATTGTGCTGGGTGGGAGGAGGGGGTTGGCATGCTTGGGATTTTTCTGCTTTTGCTGTACGCTTCAGAATTAGAGAGGGGGACTGTCTTTGGAGAGCTGGTTTTCACCAAGTTCCAAGGCCTTCATGCCCTGAGTGTAGTTTGTTATCTGCCTAGCACCTCAGCATTCTCAAAACATCTTCTTGGCATCTCACTGGCTGCCGGTGGATGGTCAGCGGGGTTGGGATTGAGAAACCAAAAGAATTGATTTTGCTTAGTGTGGGACCTTCAGATTCTGCTTTACTACAGTCAGTTTCTCCCAGTAAAAGTTCATTTGATTCAATTCAATGGATTCAAGAGTCTTGTTTTCCTCAGAGGGCTGACTGGCCCAGGGCTGACAGTCATTTAGTCATACAGATTTCATGTACATAGGTTTCTCGAATGCCATGAAGGATGTTTCTACAAAGCATACTTCTGGTCACCAATCTCCATATATTTCTGACAGACTGTGATGTTGAATGTGCCAAAGGCCCTACATCATAACCCTGTTACTAACAGGCCAAATATCTTACTCTTGCGTATGTCAAATTGAATGTTTTAAGTATTTTATTTACTGGTTTTATGGTTTTAAAATGTTTTTATTTACATTTAAATGTATTAAAATACATTTAAATACTATTAAATTTTTAATTGTAATATATTTTCTGAGCCACCCAGAGTCATTGACTGAGATGGATGACCGTATAAATTGAACAAATAATAAACATCCATCAGATGGAATATATGTATCTTTAATGTAAGTTGGCTTCCTTGTTCTTCATTCATGTACCCCTTATATCAGGGGTGTCAAACTCAAGGAAGGCCAGTGGGCCATATGCAGCCCACAGGGTGCTTAAATCTGGCCTGTGGGGCCACCCTGGAAGCTGCAAAGTACCAGCCGTGGTGCCTGTGCCAGGGGCCACGTGCCCAGGGCTCTGTTTTCGCTGGCAGAAGGCTACGAGAGGCCATTGTGGCTAAAAATGGGGCCCAGGGTTGTGTGTGCAGCCTCTTCAAGCTCTGTTTTTGCTAGCAGAGGGATAGCCAAAGAAACTAAAAACAAAGCAAAAGGAGAAATATTTCCCCTTTTGCATTTGAGCATGCAAGAAGGGACAAGAAAGGAGAAAGAGAAAAAGGAAAGACAAAGAAAAGAAAAAGAAGATGGGAAGAGAGCAAGGAATGAAAAATAAGGAAAGAGGGGAAGGAAGAAGGAAGGAGAATGAAGAGGGAAGGAAAAAGATGAATAGGGAGGGAGGTGATTATAATGAAGGTGGGGGAGGGCTTGAGGGAAATCTTGCCTACCACAGATGCCTACAACACAAGTGATGTTGAGTTGGCTATTCCCCCACCACCACCATGCCCCCCCCCCACACCTGAGGTCAAACACAATCCTGATGCACCCCTCAATTAAATTGAATTTGACAGCCCTGCCTTATTAGATAACTATAAAGCATATCCTGACTGGGTAGTGAAGTTCCATATATTCATTTTAATCTTGGATTTAAGTATAAATAGCTTTCTGCGCTGCCCACAGAATGTGAGTCTTCTACAAAAAGCTCATTTGTTCTCCTACCAAGTGGATAAGTCTGTTTAACTTCTGGGACACAGCTGTGAATGAATGGGTTGCACTGGTTACCTCAGACCTTTTGTTAAAATCATATTAAACCAAAAAGGGCATCCTTCTGTATCATGTCTGCCAACAACACATCTTCTCTAAACAGTCCCCATAAATCTTGATGAGCACCAACATTATTAATAGCATCTGTGATCTGAGATGGTGAGGGCCAAGTAGAACAACTGTGCCAGAAATTTTTCTCCTCAGTGCCATCATTTCCCATTGGATTTGGGCCTGAAATAGAAAGGTATCTGCTCCCAAGTACTTTGGCACCAGATCATCCCCACAAGAGTGCTATAAATTAATGCACAACGAAATTAGATTTAAATTATTAATGGGGAATTTTTTTGAATGCCCAGGAGAATCTTGTTGGCTGTTATCATCTAATTCTCTCCTCTACTTTCTTTTCCTCTCTTTCCTCTCTTCCACTTCTCCCTACAGGATGGTCCTGAAGCTGGACAGACTGTGAAGGTGAGTGCTTATTTTATTATGCAGAGTACCAATTAATAAGAAGCAATTATAAGAATGAATAAAACCAGTCAGCTGCAGCACATTGCTGCGTTGCTGTTTTATCCTTGAAGCCAAAGGATCCCTCAGTCGTTAGTATCCATAAATATATTGATTGAAATGCGATAGTACAATATGCTTACATCTCACCAATTTTCCTAACTGTTGTCATTTAATACTACCTCTTGGCCATTACTGTAGTCCGTGGAATCCTTCTATCTGGTATAGTTGTCTTCCAAAGATGTGAAAAGGGTGCTGCTTCTGGCATTTCAGGTAAGATTTTAAGAGCACATAAAAACTCCTCCCATATTAAATCATGAAGGGCCAGGCTTAGCTTGTTGTTGTTGTTGTTGCATTAAAACTGTAGGAGACACTGACTGGGACATACAGAAAAGCCATACAAGTTTCATGAAAGCATTTTGAGCCCAATAATTTATTTTTGATAAGAAGTGAACAAATACCATTGTACATTTTGCATACACGAATACAATTCTAACTATTTTCTGCATTTTAATATTACACATTTTTGTAGGAATGAGGTTTTCTCAGGGAGAAAGCCCATTTGTTGCTCCTAAAGTTCAATAATTGAGATTCCATTGACTGAAGATTGCATAGAGACTTCCATTTGATAACAGTTCTAAATTTTCTCCATCCGTGGATCTGTCCATGGTCCTGCACTCCATAGAGGCAAACTAGATGCTTTCAGAGAATAACATCTTCCTTTTTGTCTATGGAGATTCTCAGTCATCCAGGACATGGTTGTCCCAAAGGTGCTTTTTCAAGAGGCAACTGGACTTTCTGGTTTTTCTTTGAAGACATTTTACTTCTCATCCAAAAAGCTTCTTCAATTTCTTGAAGAAGCTTTGTGAATGAGAAGCAAAATGTCCATCCACCATCCAGTCAGAGCAGAAGAAGCTTTTTGGATGAGAAGTGAAACATCTTCAAATAAAAACCAGAAAATACAGTAGCCTCTTGAAAAAGCAACTTTGGATCATCTTCCTTTTCTTAATTCTCATCCAGCAGAGAATGTCTCTGAAAATAGTACTTCTAGGTAGCCTAATTAATTTATCTTTCTTCACTTTGTGAAATTCTCTCTTAAAAAATGACTTCGGCGTTGTTACATAGATTATGCTCTTGTGAAGTCAGTTTCAAGTGATGTCCTTGAGGTCTAATAGATTGAGAAAGATACTTTTGTCGATCTCTTGTTCCTTCTTCCTCATAGCAAACCATTTCTACAATTTCTGAGCAAGCTGAGTTCTGATTTAATTCACACACAGAGGCCCACTCAGATCAAACATTCTTGTCTTCTAATTAACTGGTTACCAAATATTTTGCTTCTGAATTTATGAATTTCTTCCCTTCAAAGGATTAAGTCTAAAATGAGTGAGAGAAAAACTGTGATAGTCACTCTGTCTCAGTAAACCACACAGTTGTGATGATACTCCTTAACTGCTGCATCTATCTGCATAACCCCTATCAGCAACTAATTTGGTTACTTGGTACAATCAGGCAGTGTGGAAATTCATATTGAATATGACCCATTAGGATTTCTCCTCTGAATTTGTTCCACATGCTTCTGATCTTAACTCCTACCCAAGCCCCATTCCATGTCCTCTGCTAAGATTCATCATTGATTTGATAGAATATAATCAATCAGCAGATGAATTAAAACCTTTTCCAACCACCTTCCTCAGCATAGAATCAGGAAATTGCACTTTTATTTTAGAGAGACAGCAGGAGGGAGAAATGGGGAGATGCCTGTGGAAAAGATAGTCCTCACTTCTATGTACCAGAGAAGGATGGGAGTGGCTGCTTCCTTCACATGGTAGAAGGTAACTGCTGCTACACCAGATGCAGTTTTCTATCCAAGGTCATTATTTCAATCATGGTAGCCCCAGTCCTTAAGATCTTTCAGCCCTCTGAGATAGTGCTGTGGCCCACCAGCAGTCAGCCGAGCTGGCAGCAGATTAGGACTGTGAGGAGGTTGGGGAGGAATATGGGCCAGTCCTGGAGTCTGAGGAAGGCTCTGACGAGTGCTCTGCCGTCTGACAGTTATCAGCTGCCTTCAGAATTGTACATCAGTGGGGCACCATGACATTATCTTGACTATTATATAATACTGATGACATAAGGAGAGGTTACTGAACGCTTAGTTGCTACCTGTATATTTGTCACAATCACATACATTTCCAGAAACACTGGAGTTATGTCTGCCTTTCTGTTGCTTGGGTATTTTCGGTTTCTTCTTCTGTTCCTTTTTCAGTTAAGGATATGTGAATATGGCAGCCCTTCCACTGACACAGCAATGATGTAATTTTGATCCTGATATTATATGAGTATAAGATTTCTCAGCTGAAGTCCTTGTTAGGGCTGATTCACATAATCTTAACAATTGACAATAGCAAATGGAAGCAATTCTCTTCTTTTCCATTTCGTACGTTGACCTTATTTGTGATCTCCTTTTTTATTGCCTCAGAATAGCTCACAAGGCTGGAGGAAGGAGAAAGAAATGAAAAACTAAAAAAGCACTTAGCACATCTCAAGTGAATTGCTGGGTCAAAGATACAGAAATCTTACTGTGTGGGGTGGGGTGGGGAGCCCAGAAGAGTTTTTTTTAAAAAAGAAAAAATATTTCATGGCCCATTTCCAGCTTTTTAATTCATCTTCATTCTGCTTCTCCCTATCCAATGTCACTTCTTTGACACTTTTGGTCTCACGGTGCCTGCTGCCATGCTCCCATGATGTCTGCTCTGGAAGAAAGGCAGGATATAAACCACCAGCTTTCTACTGTGGATCCCTTTTCTAAAGCAGGAATCTCTATTTTTTTTTTTAAAGAGACAGGCACATTTGAAATGTTGAGACTACAGGTAATCCTCAGTTTACTTGAGCAACTGGGACCAGAATTGTCATTACTAACAATATAGTCACAAAATGCATGTGAATGCACCACTTAGTTGTCCTAGTTGCGTCAATAAGCAAGGACCTCCGCTTCCAATTTCCTGCTGGCTTCCCCACTAACTTTACCTGTTGTTGGAATGAGAAGTGATGACAGCCAGAATTCCAAGGACTGGTAACTACCACTTGTTTAGCACTATCATCGGTTTGAGCAGTTGCTGAATGATTGGCTGATAAATGAGGATCACCTATGTTATGTCCAGTGACAGATCACACATTTATCAAAAGAGAAAATGGTGAAGTTGCTCTTCCCTCTAACCATCCAGGATATTTTTATCACCAATTTCCCTCTATCCTTCTGCTAAATAGGTGGTTATACTTCCTAATTAATCCATGGCTGCCAACAGCCACTACTGTATTCTGTTTGAAGGATTTATGTGTAAATTAAAGAAATTACTGAAAAACATGTTGGCCTTTCATTTGTTTTATTAAGAAATCTTAACAAGAATAAATCAGGAGAGGCAGAAAGTTTGCTGCATCTCCAGGGAAGGTATTGGTAGACATTTAGGCTGAAGGCCACAGTTAAAATCCTATTTATAGCACTTAGTATAAGTAAACGTTCCCCAATATAGTGTCCCCCTTTCCAGTACATTTGACTTTCCTTAATGGCACCATGCTGGGGCAGGCAGCAGTAGATCTATATATGTAAGTATTTTCAAGTAACTACTTGGATTTTAAAAAAGAATAAATCTCTCCCCCTGCTATGTTCTATAAATACACATTCTTATTGTTTCTTTTCCAATATTTTTTTTCCACCTTATTCCACCATTTTGAGACAAGGTGCAAATCAGAGGTGGTATTCAGCTGGTTCCGACAGGTTCCAGAGAACCAGTAGCAATAATTTTGACTGATTCAGAGAACCACCTCTGATTGGCTGACACCGGCAAATAACACCTCTGATTGGCCAACAGCATAGCCATGCCTACTAAGCCATGCCCATAGAACCGGTAGTAAAAAAATCTGAATCCCACCACTGGTGCAAACTGCCAGGACTGTGTACAGTTATGAAGTGTGTGTGCTGACTTCCTGGTGGCTTCCCCACATCATAACTGCTTCCCCATTGTTGATATAAAGTGTTTATGTCCTAGCTTCAGGGGCTTCTATAAGATAATAGCAAAAGAAGAGAATATTTGTAGCTCAGGGTAGGGAGTCCTTTCTCTCCATGAGCTTGATTACTTTTCTTTCAGAGGTCTCACTACCCAACTAGGTAATACCATCAGTGCTAGAAGGGAGTGGAGTTTGTTCTCTGTTTATATAGAAGTGGTTTGTTCTGTCAAGGTTGATGGGAGTGCTCTTGGTGGTTTCTTGATTAGGCTGTTGTTTACTGTTTGATTTTCTGAGTTGGTAGTTCGATGATTAGGGTATTGTTTATGAGGTGGTTGCTGGTTTGGCATTAATCAAGAACAGACCCACCCAAACTGACAGGATAAAACACTTTATAAAGAGAAAATACCATCCCCTCCTAACACTGATGAAAAGAAAATTATCAATCTCAGGCAGCCACAGGGACCCCACCGATAATAGCAAATTCTGACCCCATGTCCTTATTGTTTTTAGGCACAGATCATGTGGAAATTCTATCTAACAAATTCCAAAATGCCATGATTTGTAGGTATGTGTACAAATCCATCTCTGTGGCCTTAGAACAAACAGTACCTGCCATCTGTGATGTGACCATATCATCTCCTGGACTGAGATCCGCTTCTTTAGCCAGTGGCGATTGCCTAAGCATCAGAGTCTTAAATTGTCTCAATGGAGGACTGAAGGTCTATGGTCATGAGCTTATCGCTCCTTGTGACTGGCCTAAGCCGATTTAAATGCACAGCTGGCAGTGATGACCTCTAGGATTACCTGCAAATGTGTTTGTGGGCCAAATGTTACTGCTTTGTCAAAGGGCTCCCCTGATTAGTTATCAGCAAGCATATATCTTGCTTTTAAGATTAAAGTGAGAATTGATTTTCTATTGCGCAAGAAGCAAAGGCCATGAGATGTATGTGCAGCCAGTGAATTGTAAAACTATGTAGACGTGTTCGGTTTCCCATCCCATTACCTTAATAAATGTAATGCAGTGACTGTGACCCACTGAAGTTATTACAAACTCTTGGATTTTTTGAAATTACATGCTCAAAAATGTAGTTTTAGACATTACATACCTCTCTTTTTTCCCCTTGTATTTTTTTTATTTTTATTTTTTTGCGAAACCGAGAGCACCATAATGTGTGGTAATTTATTGCCCTTGTGTAGATGATGCAGCTTTTTTAAAAAAAAATGCTAAGTGGGTGTTTTAATAACATCACTTGCGTGTCCAGTGCATTTCTGATTCAATTACTGTAATCCCATGCCATAATAGGATGATAAGGCTGGCGGAGTGGCTGCTGATTTATTGAAACTACCTATCAGAGACCTATCCATATGGATGAAAGTCACATCTGAAATATCATTCAGAAATGTGCTTTTCCCCCCATCAAATGTTTTACTTGGAGGGGGTGAGGGGAGGAATGTTTAATGTACAGAAGCATGGCGCGGGGACCTTTGAAAGAAAAACACATATTTGGATAGATAAATTCTTTAAATTAGTTGTCACTGTAGAAGTCAGGGGTCTCTCCATACATTCAGAGCAATTGGAAGGAACTTCAGAAAGGGAGCGATAGATTCCGCAAAATTAGTTCCTTCCCTCATACCCATCATTTTCATTCCCCTTTTTCATTTTGTGAAGCTCTTCAGTCCCTGGGAAACAAATGGAGAGAATAAAGTATGTGTATAATGGGTTTGGTGGTGGAAAACACAACACTCCTCCCCCGCCCTCTTCTGTTTCATCTCTACTCCACATTATTCTGCAGCATCTCTCAATTTACCAATTCGGCTTTTGAGAGGATACAGGGGCATTCAGGACTAATAAGTTCTGGCAGTTCTTTCTTCCAGTAAAAGCTTTCATTGGGTTAGGGGGCTTCCATTGATGGAGAGGGGACTCTGGATACCAGTCAATCCTTGAGTGACAGGTGGGCTTTATATCAGAAGTCAGAGTTGGAAAGACCAAGCCTAAAAGCATACATTAGTGCCTGGGTCTTGATAGTGGTTCCAGTTATTTGTTCTTAGATTTTGGAATACTTTGCTTTTTTGGTTGGTTGGTTGGTTTGGCTACATGCAATCTTGATTGTGCCCAGATTCGGACCTTTGAACTTCTGTATGAATTTTATCCATCTTCAACCTGTGAAGCATTTTCAGATTAATAAGTGCAGTAATAACTTTGGAGATGGTTCTTCAGCGGACTGAACTCGCTAGCCAAATTTTCTTTGAGGAACATTTGGCACATAGTATACTTGAAGAGCTTGTGGGGTGATGTTTGGAGGATGCATGTAATTCTGGGATTTGGCAAATATTGCTCAGGGGACCCTTCAAGAAAAAAAGTCAGATATTTCCTTTTTCTTAATCAAGTTTATGATGGGCTTAGTGCAGACGTTCAGTTGAATGTTTAGAAAACTTGGAGCTGGCTTGAAAGGTGGGGTTTGTATTTATCTGTGCTTGAATGTAAGTATTGCGTAAGTGTGGTCTGAATCCTGGTTCATTTGGGTCTTGGATTATATGAAAAAGTTTACAGGCAATCCTTGACATAAATATATACGTGGAGCTTAAAGACCAAATATTATTACTCCCAGTAAAGATGTTGAACTGCTATTATTATGCAGCGTAAGTAGTCCTCATTTACCAATAAAGAAGATTATTTCTAACTCAGGGTTGAACTATGAGGTCATTGGTGCTCTCTGAGCTTGGTTGTTTTCTTGCATTTTAGAGGTGATTGGATCATTTGGTCATGTATCTGTGATAAAATAGGACATAAGCCTGTTCCAGTCAAATATAAAGTATTTATTAAAGAAAAATAAAACTATAAAGATATAAAACCTTAACTAGGCTAACTCCATACTCCATGTGTGCAAGTAAGGGTGTGTGTGTGTGTATAAGGGACAAGAACAGCAGAAGAGAAGAGAGTTAGAGAGAGAAGGCTAGAGGGTTTTTTTTCTGTAGGAGGAGCTTCTGCTTTGACCATACGTTATTGGTGGAGATGGTCAGATGACCTTCAGTGTGACTCAGCAATCATGGCCAACAATATTCTGACATTGCAAACATTTCATTATCCACACTAGGTATTGGTAATCTAAAATACTGATGCTACGTAGTTCAGGTAATGAAATGTCTGCAAGAAAACAACCAAGCTCAAAGAGTACCAAGGACCCCCCAGTCTTTTTTAAGCAATGGTCTAGTTGCTAGTTTAGTTTCATTTAGCAACTGTTTGCAGTTGTGATAGTGATGAAAAACACAATTTTGCAACCAGTCCTGATATTTATGGCTGTCACAGGTCTGTAAAGCAAAGGAAAACTGAAGTGAAAGCATAGAAGATGTTTCACTTAGCAACCATTTTGCTTAATGACCAAGTTGCAGGTCCCAGTTGTGGTTGGTAAATGAGGACTCCCTGTATAAAGTTTCAACAATGAACAGGTAGATCCTGTGGCATTCATTCTGCCCGAGTGACCTTGGGGCTACGTCTTTGTTTCTGGACTCACTCGATGATATTTATGAGCCTTTAATAGTTCTGTCTGCACTGATGTAAGCAAACCGACACAGCTGAAGCCATGCTCTCTGATCCACAAGCAAAAGCAATGAGCTTTGTGAGTAAAGGCTGGACAGCACATCAGAAATAATTCATGAAGGGTGCTTTGGAGTGTACAAGAGGATGAAGGGAACATCTGCCTGCCACTCTGAAGCTAGTAGCCTTGTCTTTTCCCAGCATCATCAAGCTGTCTTTGAAGTTGCCATGTGATCTTGGGGAAAAGTAATGGCCACTTTACAGAGTGGTGAACAGATGCTGTGGTGTATTTAAACTTCTGCAAGCTGCAGAACCTTTTTGGAAGGGAATCCAAAGCACTTTCAAGGCTCTGTCGGTGAGTTCCATAGGCAGGGCCTCTTCAGTGGAATTTGAGATTTTCAGAATTACATTTTCCTGACTTTTAGATGTGTAGGTTCCAGTGCTTGTTTGCATTTTTGGGGTGTGTTTTTTTTCCTTAAAACGTGCTTATGGGTATTTTTATTTTTAATCCCATTTATATGCCTTCTCTGGAGACTCAGGGAGGCTTACAATCTGTGAAGCACAAATCAATGTTCTTAACAATAGCTTTCATTCTTTGTATATGCCTGCTTATTATTAGCGGCATTTTTACAAGGTCAGCTTATTGCCACCAACAATCTGGGTCCTCATTTTACAGACCTTGGAAGGATGGAAGGCTGAGTCGACCTTGAGCCTGGTGAGATTCGAACATGCCTTAATTACAGGCTAGCTGACTTCGAGGCTAAGTCCTTACAGCCTGCTCCAAAAGGTCCCTTTTGTTTCTCTGAGGCAGAAATGAGCTTCTCTTACTTCAATGACAGTTTATTCTCTTTACTATTTGATTTTGCAATTCATACTGTTTACATTTCACTTTCAGAAAGTAAGCATGACATAGGTTGTAGTGGCTCAACATGAATACGCTGCCAGAAAAATGTAAGCATGCTGTTGGATGATTAGGGAGTTGGAGGCTAAAATCTATGAAGAACAGTTACATGAATTGGGTAAAGGTAAAGGTAAAGGTTCCCCTCGCACATATGTGCTAGTCGTTCTCGACTCTAGGGGGCAGTGCTCATCTCT
>JANHFR010000522.1:13962-24392 GCA_032468015.1 Mimophis mahfalensis | reverse complement strand
ACAGTGCCTCCCACTCCCAATCCCCCAAGTCGCAGCAGCAAGATACCATGGTCAGTGGTATCAAAAGCTGCCAAGAGATCTAAAAGGACCAGGACAGAGGAATGACCCCTGTCCCGGGCCCGCCAGAGATCATCCACCAGTGTGACCAATGCCGTTTCCATGCTGTACCCGGGCCTGAAACCAGACTGGTATGGATCCAGATAATCCATTTTCTCCAGGAACAGCAGGAACTGATGAGCCACCACGCTCTCAATAACCTTCTCTACAAAGCAAAGGTTGGAGGCAGGGCAAAAGTTGTTCAAAACAGCTGGATCCAAGGCAGACTTCTTGAGGAGGGGTCTCACCACCACCTCTTTCAGGGCAGAGGGGAAACTCCCTCTCCCAAAGAAGCATTGACCACTGCCTGGAGCCAGCTTCGTGTAACCTCCCGGGCAGCAAAAACCAGCCAGGAGGCACACGGGTCCAATAACACATGGTGGCACTCAGTCTACTCATAATCCTGTCCACTTCATCCAGAGTCACAGGGTCGAACTCATCCCAAATGCCATCATCAAGACCGGTCATCTCCCTCCTGCCAGACCCTGCCCAGTCAGAGTCCAAGCCCATCCAGATCTGAGCAATTTTGTCCTCCAGATGCTGACCAAACACCTCAGCATGAGCCTGCAAAGGGTCATCCCTCGTTCCCTGGTTAAGAAGGGAACAGGTCACTCTAAACAAGGTGGCTGGGTGATTATCTGCAGACGCAATGAGAGCAGAAAAGTAGGCATGCTTCGCCTCTCCCATTGCCACAAGATAAGACCTAATATAGGTTCTTAACTGTGCTCAGTCAGATTTGGACTTGCTGGACCTCCAACAGCTCCCTAGGCCTCTTTTCCAGTGCTTCATCTCCCAGAGCTCCTTGGTAAACCAGGAAGCCTCCTGAGATCTGCACTGGGTCAGAGGCCACAAAGGCACAATGCAGTCCAAGGCCCTGGCAGCCACCCTCTCCCAGGCTTTCACCAGGGCCTTGGCCAGGATGTGGGCTCTGTCCATTTATATCACAGATTGCTGGGCTTTGGTAAAAGTATGTATGAGCTAACTGCTTACCCAGCATTGCCTGGGTATTCCTTCCCTTCCTTTCTCTACCTCCTTTCCTTTTTTGTTGTCTTGTGCCCTTTAAAATATCTGGACTTCTAGAATTCCCCATGGCTTTGCACCTCCTTGCCCTCAATAGGAGAGCAAAAATGCTGCCCTCCTTTACAGATGTTCGGGCGATTCACCGTCACTTCCTGGTCTGGATAGTCTCTGAAGCAGGAAATGCCATTTGTAAACTGGGAGAGGGGAGCTGTTTTATTGTAATGAATCATTGTGCAGGGTGGGGGATTAACCCCTCCTTCACTAAGGCACCTGTCTCATTCTTCAGTTTCAGGATTGATATTTTGGGCTCCCTTTGTTTCCTTTCAGTCCCTCCCTCAGAGAATTTCCTTCACTAAATGTACTTGAGATTTCCCCAGCATTTTGTATTGGTTTAGTCCAGTGGTTCTCAACCTGTTGGTCAGGACCTCTTTCGGGATCGAACGACCCTTTCCCAGGGGTCGCCTAAGACCATTGGAAAACACATATTTCAATACAAATACAGGTGTATGTGGAAATAATTTTATGGTTGGGGGTCACCACAACATGAGGAACTGTATTAAAGGGTTGTGCATTAGGAAGGTTGAGAACCACTAGTTTAGTCCAACTTTTGAAAAAAAACTACTAATAGCTGAGAATCTGTATGCCTGGGCTGGCAACAAATGCTGCAGCCTACAATTCCCAGCATTCTTTCCCCGACTTTCTATGCCTTGCCTCTATTGGCTGGCTTGCTTTCATTGTCTAGCAACTCTGCACGTGTGCAGTGCTGCTTGCAGAAAAACATTTGTGGAGGTGTCCACTTTATGACTGTTTTTCATCATGAAATATTTGTCAAGGTTCTTCCTGCCCCCCTGCCCCCAGTGTTCTTCATGGGAGTTTAAAATAGGTACCTGTGAAATTTGGGACATTTTGGTGGGTGGGTGAGACAGCCTTTCTGGAACATATCCACAAACACCGACAATGGACACGTCTCTTTTACAGATATAAGATAAACTACTACTGTCAGAACCGTGAACTTGTCTTGGGTTATTCATTTTGTTAATCAGAACAGCAGGCAATATGCTTTATATTCTCATCAGATCTTCCTTCTCACTGGTTAATCAAGAATCAACTTTTTTTGTTAGAGACAAGAAAAAAGCTGATAACCAAAATCTAGTCACCTTGCTCCATCTTTCCATCTCTTTTATGCTCTCTTTTGTTAGACCTGTCCACCTTATATCTCCCCTCACCCATTTTTTTTTTCAAAATAGGATTGGTATGCATTTGCTTCAGGAAGAAATCTCTTACGAAATAATATAGGAAACTCCATTTCTTTCTTTCTCCTTACTCCCTCTCTCTCTTTTGAGCTATGCTCTCTTCTTTCCTTCTTTTCATCTCCATCTGTAACTAAAGTCACTCAGACAAAAGGCAGAAAGGGACAACCTTTCTAACTAGTCTTTCTGCTAATTCCATAGAAAAATCTTTTGAATCACCTGAAGTCATAGCCTGAAAGTGGACCTTAAGCAAGGATCCACAATGTAGTCCTTAAGCAAGGATTAAGCAAAGTAATCCTTAAGGAAGGATCTCCCACTGAAATGCAGCCCTAGGATTTACTAAAACTTGTAAGAGCCGAACCAATCCCCTCCAGGATGTCTTCTCCCACAGTCTTCTTATATCCCTTTAGTAGCCTGGATGTCTCCAAAAGATCATGGTTTCAGTAAATAAATGGGCAAATTCAACCAATGAGGAGTAGCAAAGTTGTTATTCAGGGACCATTTCCTTATCTTTCTTTCCATCCAGCTATTGGAAAATCCATCTAATATTGACCTTTGAGGGCCAGAATTCTAACCACGTTGTAAAAGAAATGCTTGCCATCTCTATTTTATATTCTATTCCCAATCAGATAAAATGTTATCTATGAAAAAGGGCTTTATGTATTAGTAACAGTGATTGTATATGTACAGTAGAAAGATGATTGAGGAATCACAGTTTTTCATGAATAAATCATTGTAACGTAATCTATTTCAATGTTTTAAGACAACCCAAATAAGTTTTAGGTAGTCAATTAAATTTCAACTATTCCTATATTTCAGATTTTTATTTAAAATGATCATAAATTGAGGGAATGTGCACAACAGGACAATAATGCCACCAATTGTGTACTAAAATTTTTATGCTTTAAAATGGATCCACTATATATCCATGTTTTCATAAGTTTCCATCTAGGGTATCTCAGTAATATATTGACAATCAAGCTCCTTAAAAATAAGGATGGCAAGATTTTTTGTACTCTTAAATTACAATGAACAGTTTCCCAAGATAACTTGTTTTTTTATAGTATTTTGCATCATAGAATTCTATTAGTAATTTGTCCTTAATTTCAAAACTTTGGGGGAAGCCATCTCCTCATAGCCACTAGTTCATCTGGAATGACTTTTACCTCAGCTTGATCAGTATGACTTGTGAGATCCTTTAAAACATATTTTGATAACATGTCAAGAAAAGAATCCTCCTCCCACCATAATAACAATAATATCTATATATAATGCTGATTTCTGTGTAAAATGTTCACATATAGGATCCAACAATTCTTTAAAGTTCGAGACATTACCTTTTAGCCATGCATTGTGATTAGTGTTTGACACAATCATGGATGAACATTTAGTTGTATACATACTAATTGAAATAGGATTATATCTGCTGACTCTACTCATTTACAGGCTTCTTTAAGCATATAATTAGCTGTAAGTATAGCAGGCACTTTGGCTGAAAGTCAAAATCACATTGAAGATTCAATATATGCATAGAAGCCATTTTCCCAGAAGATATGAGAATAAAGTCACTGGTTTTTAAAAAGAACAATTTATATAAAAACCTAGTGCCTAGATTACCCTGGAAGAAACAACATTGCCAGGATAACAAAGGCATGATGGTGATGGCAAGTTTCCTATTTTGGTAAAGTCAGTGCAAATTGTCCTTTGCCCCTTTCTTTTCTTAAAAAAACCCCATATATTATATGGCTAAAGTACTTGGCTATAGGATTCTATTTCAGAAGTCTATTATAAAGCTCATTACATCTACTGTACTTCTTTGAGCAATTATACTTGTCAATAACTATTCCTGCATAATGCAACATTAGAGTTTTATGAGACATTTCTGCAACTGAAGTATGAGTTGCTGCTTTATGGGACTGTGGCAATGAGAGTGTTTGGAACATACTGCACAGCAAGCAGATAAGATTTTTTTTAACACAATCTTGCTTGCAATTGTGTGTGTGTGTGTGTGTGTGTGTGTATCTTACATATTAATATTCAAGAAATAAAGAGATAATTTGGTGTAGTAGTTCAGGCATTAGACTACAAATGGGAAAACCATGAGTTCTGGTCCTGTCTTAGGCATGAAGAGAGCTGGGAGACCTTGGGACAGTCATTCTCAGCCCTAGGAAGGAAACAATGGCAAGCCACTTTTGAAATCTCACCCAAAACAACCTGCAGGAAGTGGTTATCCAGGAAGTTGCCAGAAATCAAGAGTGCCTTCAAGGTAGCCTCTTGATAATAAATACAACAGAGTTTTATGGTTTTCAAATGAAATTAGATTAATGATGGTAGGGGGAAAAAGCAAGCAGCAAGAAACTGAAGAATCTTCATGAATGCTAACGTCTTAAATATTCTGCAAATCTTTATGAACCATGTATTCTACAGTGACAATATTATTTATATGTCTTCAAAATTGTTGAAAGTGAATGCCAATGGGGAGGCATAAGAAATAATTCAAGTGATGATGTTATCTCATAGGAATTCAGCCTGATCTACAATCAGTCATGTATTCTATCAAAAGATTATCTTATGTGTAAGCACAATGACAAAGCAATCAAAACTTCACAAAACTTTCAGGGAAATTTTAAAGAAACCCTAAAACAAGTAGGCATAAATTATGTATGGCATCAGAAACGATTTATAGTAGAGAATTAATTGAGTCTGAGTCAATCAATTTCAATATGAATGAATTAGTTACTTACAATTAACTATATTGCTGAGTACAAGAAAAAGTAGTACAATCCAGCAAGTGATGTATGACTAACACTTATAACTGATTGTGAGCTCTTTTCCCCCCCTTTATCTCGCATGTATAGTAGCTAATCCAGCTGAAACTCTTGTTGCATTGCCATGTGTACTATGATTCATATATAATACTTAAAATATTAATATGCCTTAGAGAAAATCTCACCAATTTCTGCACGGCAGAACTGTATGGAAGTCTACTTACTTAGCACTCTGAAAATTTGAGTGCTAGAACATCACCCAGTAACAACCCATTTTATCCTCTTGCCAAATTTTTAAAGGGAGGAGGCATATTTGCAGACAAACATTTCTACATGCAAACCACACAATGAACTCTCTATTTAGAATCAACTTGAAAATATTTACTCTTGATTATATTCTGATTTTATTTAAACAGAGGTGCAATCCACAGGGCAAAGAAGAAGAGACTGCTTAACCCAAAACTACCATCACATAGATGCAAAAAGAGAGACACATGCAGATATAAGCACACATCTAAAGTATATAGCTAGAGAAAACAAATATTTAAATATGATTACTTTAATCTATATTTTCCAAAAACATTTATTCTAATATTCTCCAGGGGACTCTGTGTCTTGGTTTGCTCTAATAATATTCTAATTTAATTTTTTAAATTTTAAAGAGAGGGCAAGGAGAATAGTAAAGCATGTTTCACTTTTACATCTCTATTATTAGTTGGTTCAGTATACATTATGTGTCACATTTTTGCTTTCAGGAAAAAAAAGCAAGCAATTTCTTTTATCATTCCCACCCTGCAATTCCCCTCCCCCCAAATCAATCTTAAATTGGAAATAAAATGTGTGTGTGCATATACAGCCTGGCCATTCTATTTTCCTATTTGTAGTCTGCTAGAGTAAAGGAATCTAACAGATAAAATTCACCAAAGTAAATCAAACCAAAGCAAACAAAGCAAAAACACATTTCCCTCAGAGACCATAAGCTATTTTATACTCAGCTCTTCCCAAACTAGTCTTTAAACATGCAAGAGAAAGACAAGTATCCCTTCTTTCCCCCATACAGTGTTGAAAATTTTTTAAATTATTCTGAACTTCAAGATTTATTTTGGTGCACTATTTTATAAAGATCAGTAAAGGTCAGGGCTCCAGCTGAATTTTCATTCCAAAAGGCACTTCATCCATTTCTACATTTTGTAATGCCAGTCATAGGTTATATTACAAAGTCCTTTTTCAAGTGTTTATTTGCATTTATTCTTTTAGACTACATTTGCAGCAAGATGATAGCTTCACACTAAGATGGCAGCTAATTTATTAATATTAGTCCAATGACAACCTTCTGATTGGTGCCATTGTAATAACAGCCTATATCTATCTCTCACAGCTAGAAGCTGGAATAACAATATAAGTGACTCATGGTCTATAGCGATGGGCCAGCCATTGTGAAAGAGAAGCCAAAGTTTATTTCCACAACTGGGTATAACAGCCTCCACATCTTTGAATAGACCAAATGTCCCTGTTGCTTATTCAGGTTTTATGTGAAGTGATTTTAACATTGTTCCTTTGTTACTTAATACAGAGACATTTATGCATCCCTTTCTTTGTCAGGATGTCTGCTTAGTGGTCGTTGAGATGACAAATTGGTTCAGAATGTGGTAGCTTGAGTCGTTGGCAGGCTTGTGTTGTTGGCGGACTTGCAGTATTATGAACATCTCACCATAATTTTGTGGCCAAAAACTGTTTGGCAATTGGTTCCCCTATACAATTCAGGTCCTGGTTTTAATTTACAAAGTCTTGCTATGATTTGGTACCTAAATACTTCCTTCAACCCAATTCAACTTATCTGAGATATTCTGGGGTAAGCTACTAGTAATAGTCATTTCCAGGAACTGAAGAAGGCTAAGGCCTAGAGATATTACTTGCCTTGTTTCTCTGTTATACTGTCAACCTTCTGGAATGCCTTCTGGAGCAAGATTAGTTCCACCAATAACAGCTTCCTATAAACTAGGTCAAATCAAATTATTCCAGAGGGCTTGAAGATGTTAATGCTGTAAGATTATAGTGTTACTGTTTCATATTAATTTACTTGTATTTATTATGAACACTTAAATTTTTTGCTTCATAATTGAAGAATTGCAAGACATTTTGATACATTAAATAAATAAATATTGACCAGGAATGAGAAATCATGTCTGTGGCCCTCATTTGTTGGAGTGCCTCAAAGATTCTCTCTCCTCTTAATCTACATGTAGCTGTTCTGTGTGGTCACCCACCAGTCTAGAATCAATATGCTGATAATACCTAATTGTACATCTTGACAATTAAATGATATTTTTAGAGGCCCTGACTCTGTGCTGAGAGTTTATATGGGTCTTGATGAAGAGGAGCAGACTCAGGCTTCATTCTGACAAAACCATGTCCCTTTGTTTATTTCCTCAGCACAGCCCCAGAGTCAAAGGGATTTTACATCTTTACTATTTAATGGAGTTGCACTTTCCCATGACAGGCTACGGTACAATCTGGAGGTCCTCTTGGACTTACAGCTACATAGACAAGTGTGCTCACAAGGTTTTTGTGCAGTTTACCTTGCACAGCAGTTGTGCCCATTCCTGGACTTGTGAAGCTCTTCAAGCAATCCTTCATGCCTTAGTCATCTCTTCACTACATTGTTGTAATGCGCTCTATATGAAGTGGCCTTTGAAGACTACCTGAAACTTCAGCTAATTCAGAATGGACAGTAAGGTTCACGTTGCAGTATGTTCAGGCATCTCCAATTCTTCACAAACTGCATTAGTTGCCAGTTGGCTTCTAGATGTAAATTATGGTGCTACTTATCATCTGTAAAGTCCTGAATCACATAGGCCTATTTACTTGAGAGGTCACCTGTCTTCATATGTTTCTGTCCATCCAGTGAGATCAGCCAGAGTGGGAAAACTCCAAGTCCTTTCAATTAAGCAGGGCAACCTTTGGACTTGGGAAGCTTGTCGTCTTGGGGATGCTTTCTGACTTATATAACTTTGTGCTCCTCAGAAATTCATACTGCTTCCATTCTTCTGACTTTCTACAAATTGGTAAAGATCTAATTGTTCCTCCAGGCCTTGAATTGGGTTGTTTATTCAACACCTTTTGCTTCCTTATTTCCTATTTGCTCTTTCTGAATTTGTCAAAAGACAGTCAGCTGTCTTCTTTTTCATGATATATAAATAATGTACAGTGTAAGTATTATTCTTTTGTTCCAGTCTAAGACAGTGGGCACACTCCAGATATGAAGTTTTTCTTGAAGCAATGGCAACATGATCTGGTGGGGAGTGCATCCCTATCTCTTTATCATGGTCATGGTCATACTGCACCATGGATGGATGGATGGATGGATGCAGCATTTGAATTGCTTCTCTGGTCTCTGCAAAATAACCACCAAGAGTAGAGGAACTTTTTTCAATTCAGATGTACTATTAGAGCTGCTAAATTTATGGAAAGCAGGGGGAGGAAGGTTACAGACCTTTAGATTATCTAACTTCACCTCTGAACACAATTAGACAGCAGTCTTAAGTTGCTCTTAAATAAAATGTGGCTTGCTATATGATAAAACTCCAAGGCAACTTTTTGTTCTGATTTTATGCAATAATTAAAAGTACATACGGACCTCTGGTGACCCAAGAAAGCCTGGAATACAGAACACAAATTAATATTTGTGTTCCAATTTACAACTGCTTAACCCATGTATAATATATGTATTCTCTTTGCTCAGCTGACAACATTGTTGTCATCTGCATCTCCATGTATTTTTCTCCATGTATTTTTATTTATTATTTTAATTGAAAATATTTATAAACTATTACCAGTATTAGGACTTGTTCCTCTATAAATCTAATCTGTATAGTCCATATAGAACTGACTGGCTGATACTGTAATATGAAAGATGTATTTAATTAGGTTATAAATAATCCTTTTAGCAGTTTGCAAGCTTTCAAAATCACAAAATGTGTAATAAAAATGATGTATTTCTGAATTTATACTGCATGCTTATCTGAAATGAATAAAGTATAGATATATTTTCTTACCTCTATTTTGCAGTTTAAAAATTCTTTCAAGTGTGTCTTAATTTGCAGAAAACAAAATATGTTGCTTCATATGTACAACCACAGCAGACACAGGTAAATTATTAGCAATTTCAATGACTTCTCTTTCTTTCCTGCATTCTAAAATCTTCATAAATTTT
Source organism: Mimophis mahfalensis (assembly GCA_032468015.1). NCBI lineage: Eukaryota > Metazoa > Chordata > Lepidosauria > Squamata > Mimophis > Mimophis mahfalensis. The sequence goes on along the minus strand of JANHFR010000522.1, from coordinate 15,045 downwards.
CATTATTTTTAATGTTCTGTTCTACATATATGTAAACTTTGAATATCAAGAGTGAACTTGTATTTTTCAGTAGTTTCCCCATTCAGATTACAAATGAACAGTAATCAGTAATGCCATATTAAAAACACAGAGTAGCTCTGTAATTCAAACAAAACATTGAATTTCTTTCATTACCATACATAACTTTACATGTAATTCCAACTTCTCATCATAAAAACACATAATAGCTGTTCATTCCAGACTAGTTGTAAAATATACACTTTGTAGTATGTATATAAATATAAACTATGCTACTTTGGTTGCTAAATGAACTGGATGTGTTAGTATTTCATTTTCTAGACTGTGTAATAAAACAAAATAAGAACTTTTTTTTTCAAAATAGGCAATCATTTAGAGTTGTCCTGGTATTTCATGGAAAAGAGCTCCTGTATAATGGCCTTTAATCTCTAACATCTTTATAATATATATTAAGATACCAAGATAAGTATTTTCTCTTTATTAATATAAATACTACTGATGCAGCTTAGTACTATATCATTTTTATTGTTGGTTCGTGACCCATTTTGGGTTTTTTATTTTAACTTTGTAAAACTGTAGGGTCATTTGCTAGTTGGAAGGTACATCAATAAAATAGAGTGGTTCCTTCTCTATCATTTTGATTGGAAGAACCATGTTACTCTACTTAAGTGTTTAGCTCATCCTTCAAACAAGATCTCTAGATTACCTTGCAACCCTTGTCTCTATGTGCAATTATCAGATCAAATGTGCCATCTTCTAAAGAAAATATTAGCACAGCAAATTCTCTGTCAGCATATTTATTTTCTTCAGGTTTTACCTCATGGTCATCCTCCAGTATTGAAGATAACAGTATGGTTAATCATTTTCATCAGATCCTCCCTCCCTCCCTCCCTCCCTCCTACCTTGTTTATGTACCACTTCATCCATCAAAGGAAAACATTCAAACTATAATTCCATTAATACTCTGTGGTCAGAGTTGTGTGTGCGTGTAGTAATATTTATGGTTAAATAATAATAATAATAATAATAATAATAATAATAATAATAATAATAATAATAATAATA